>JAEIGD010000091.1:0-271595 GCA_018903425.1 Zaprionus nigranus | reverse complement strand
GAAGAATGGCACCGACCGTTTGTGTGTCGATTATAGAGAGCTAAACTCAAACACGATTTCGGATAAATACCCCTTACCGCTTATTAGCGATCAAATTGCTAGACTTCGCGGAGCAAATTACTTCACATGTTTAGATATGGCGAGTGGCTTCCACCAAATCCCGATTCACCCTGAATCCGTGGAATATACTGCATTTGTGACCCCAGACGGTCAATTTGAATTTCTTACAATGCCTTTTGGCCTCAAAAATGCGCCATCTGTTTTCCAGCGCGCAGTCATAAATGCACTTGGTGACCTTGCTAATTCTTTTGTAATAGTTTACATGGACGACATAATGGTGGTATCGCCCACCAAGGAATTGGCTTTGGAAAGGCTTACAACTGTTTTGGATGTTCTTGCAAAGGCTGGTTTTACCTTTAATCTTTCTAAATGTAGTTTTCTCAAAACAACGGTCCAGTATTTGGGCTATGAAGTGCGAGCTGGGGAGATTCGCCCGAATGTGCGAAAGATAGCTTCATTAAGCTCCTTGCCTCCTCCTCAAACTGTCTCCGGCGTTAGACAATTCATTGGCCTGGCCTCATACTTTCGCAAATTCGTTCCTGGATTCTCCCAACTTATGAAACCTTTGTATTCACTTTCGTCTGGTAACGGCAAGATTACATGGGGCGCTGAGCTAGAAGAGATCAGACTCAAAGTTGTGACGATCCTCACTAATGAGCCCGTTTTGGTCATTTTCGACCCGCAACATCCTATAGAGCTGCACACTGATGCAAGTGCATGTGGATATGGAGCGATACTTTTACACCGTATAGAAAGTAAACCCCATGTAATCGAATACTTCAGCAAAACAACTACCTCTGTTGAATCTAGATATCACTCTTACGAGCTAGAAACCTTGGCAGTGGTAAATGCCGTTAAACATTTTCGCCATTACCTAATTGGCCGTGAGTTTGTTGTCTATACCGACTGTAATTCATTAAAAGCTTCTCGCACAAAAGTAGATTTAACCCCAGAGTTCACCGCTGGTGGGCCTACTTACAATCGTTTAATTTTTGAAATTCAGTATAGAGAGGGTAAGCGTATGGCTCATGTCGATTTCCTATCAAGAAATCCTTTACCATCCGAACACATTCAGTTAATGAACAAGATTCCCGAAAAACGAGTAAATCTGTCCGAAATTTCAAGTACTTGGCTTCTTGCTGAGCAACGATTAGACCCCGAGATAACAGAAATTGTTAACAAATTGGAGTCAGATGAGTTGGCCGAAAACCTTGCCAAAACGTATGATCTGCGAAAAGGCGTATTATATCGCAAGGTCCAAAGACTAGGTAGAACAAGTTGTTTACCAGTTGTACCCAGAGCTTTCAAATGGTCAGTAATTAACCAGGTACACGAGTCGATTATGCATTTAGGATGGCAAAAGACACTTGATAAAGTGTACCAGTATTATTGGTTCGCTAAAATGAACAAGTATGTCCGGAAATTTGTTTCAAACTGTATTACTTGTCGGTCCGTGAAATCATCGTCTGGGAAGGTTCAGGCGGAACTTCACTCTATCCCGAAGACAAGTATACCGTGGCATACCATTCATATAGATATAACGGGAAAATTAAGTGGCAAAAGCGATAAGAAAGAATATCTTATTGTTCAGATCGATGCCTATACAAAATTTGTTTATTTATATCACACCTTAAAGATAGATGCCGAAAGCTGTGTCAACGCTATGAAATCTTCCATATCCTTATTCGGAGTACCAGATCGCGTTATCGCCGACCAGGGTAGATGTTTCACTAGCTCCAAGTTTTCAGAGTTTTGCGCATCACAGAAAGTTCAACTTCACTTGATTGCTACGGGAATGAGCCGCGCAAATGGGCAGGTGGAAAGGGTTATGAGCATACTGAAAAATTTGTTGTCAGTGGTAGAATCAAGTCAACGATCGTGGCAGGATGCAATTGGCGAAATCCAACTTGCACTGAATTGTACAATTTCTCGTGCCACTGAGGCAAGTCCGTTGGAGATGTTGATTGGCAAACAGGCTCGACCCCTTGGGTTAGTTTCCCCATGTGACACCGAATGTGAAATAGATTTGGCAACTGTTAGAGCGCAGGCGACAGAAAATATGAATTCCTTAGCGTCTTACGACAAAACCAGATTTGATAGCAGTAAGGCAGCCGTTAATAAACACCACGTGGGTGACTATGTGCTATTGAAAAATGAAGAAAGACACCAAACCAAGTTAGATCCGAAATTCAAAGGACCGTTTTTGGTAACTGAAGTATTAGAGGGTGACAGGTATACGCTAAAGTCGTTGACGAGTAATCGATCGTTCAAGTACTGTCATGAAGATTTACGAAAAATGCCGGATGCGGAAATGCCTAATGAGTTAAACGAGAATATAGAGAAATAGTTGAATGAAGAGAAAATCCCGCCAATGAGTTCTTTTGTGAACGAGAGATATCCGTCTAGGTGAGACGATGAATTGCGAGTTATCCGTCTATGTGAGACGATGAATTGTGAGTTATCCGTCTAGGTGAGACGATGAATTGCGAGTTATCCGTCTATGTGAGACGATGAATTGTGAGTTATCCGTCGAGGTGAGACGATGAATAAGTAATAAAGAGTTATCCGTCTAGCGAGACGAAGAGATATCTGTATCACCTGTTGTTTGTAACAAGAGAGATCCGTCCAGGAGAGACGATGAGTTTGCATTGTATTAATAATTAAGTGTGTGTGAACTGGCGGAAGATCGATACTAGCAATCGGTAAATGATAATGCTAAGATAAGTTGTAAGCTGATGTATTACTGATCGATGAAACTGAATTTGAAAATAGAATAAGTTATCTCAGCAACAATGAAATGTAAGTTGTTTGCTCCTTCACAGAATTAAGAAATTATGAAATTACACCTAATAAAGTCAAATTAATGAAATGAAATAGTATTGAGGAGTGATGAAAGTATGCGATCTTGATACCCTGGTATCTCGGTATCAAAAGCTTACACGAGGTCGTGTAAATGTCAGAATGGCCGTGTCGGGGCGAAAATAATGTGTATGCGCTTGGTCGTTATTTACTTCTTCTCCATGTTCCTTCTGCTGTTATGCGTGTTCCTATTCATTGTCAATGTGTGAGTATGAATAGATGAATTATCTACAAACGGGACTCTGCTAGAATGAGAGCGATATAGCTGTTGCTGAACGTGGCCACTTGCGCTGCTTGGTTAGAGTGAGAGAGAGACATAATGAAAAGGGAATGCCAAAAAAAAGGAAAAAGACAAAAAGCAGTCTGTACGAAATGAGGCATTAAGTGTTGAGAAGCCAAAGTAGACGCAAGTGGACTCGTTAAACGCGCGCAGCTTATAAATTGAGTGTGAAGGTCATCATGAGTGACGCCGATATGGACGGACAGACAAACCACGAGGCTCCTGGCACCAACAACCCGACATATACTTTATGGGGTCTGCCACGCCTCCTTCTGCCTGATACATACATTTGCACAAAGTTAGTATACCCTTTTTGACCATTTTCAATGGTCGAAGGGTATAAAAAATCAGAATTGTTAATACCGAGAACAATAGAGAAAATAAAGAAACACGAATGGAAACAATTTTATACATATAAGTTAATTACTTGCAAGTTTGCAAAGTAAACCAGTAAAAAAGCAACAGTCGTTCAGCACTCTAGAAGTAGGGAATGTTGTTGAACTGAGGTAGCTGATATTGTCCCTCGGTCGAAGATTGATCGCAAGTTGATGGTGCGAGGATCGCTGTGACTTTTGTGTCCATTCAAGGCGTGGGTCCTAATTGCAATGTTATGCTCTTCTGCCTTTGACTATAGGTGTGCAAGCCCAGGATGAGAATCAGAGCAATGCCAAAGAGTGTCAGCAGAGTTATGCTGTTGACCGTTGAATGGGTTTTTATACGTCCAGTGTTATTTATGTGCAATGCTTCCAATGCTTCAAGTGATAGGACCTTAAGTCTTTCCTTTTCCTCAGCCGTAAACTGCACAAGAGGAACTACAGGGGTCAAGACTGTAGATTCCAAGTTGCTGAACCACTTGTTGTCGATAATCATCGAGTCGTTTGATAGTTGAACAAGGTAAGTTCCCTCTAGGTGAAGCCGTGTGTTGTTCCAGGTTACGTTTCCATCGTAGTTGTTTAGTAGGATGATTCCATCGTCAACTATTTTAGATACGTGGTCGGCATTGCTAAAACTACACAGCGCTATGTTTCCCTGAACTAACTTTGGAATACAATTTGAATTACTTATGTTAACAATTTTTTTCTTATCGCATATTTTAATATATTCTAATGTTTAACAAGTTTGTGGAATGCCATAGGTGAGATTTTTAAAGACAAAGATTTCTAGAAAATTTAAGTGTATAACTGAATTGTTTTTTACTCTGGGCTTTATGATAACGTGTTGGTATTGTGTTTCTTCTAAATTTGGAATCTTAACAATATACAAAAGTGTTGTTTTATTGTGAAAAATTGAAACATCGGAAAACTCCATTATTTCTTCCATTGACAGGGGTGGCATGTTATTTCTTTTAAAAATGTTCTGAATTTCAATTAAAAATTTTAGATTTTGATATGGCTTTTATGTACTATTTTTCCCGATTCTGTTATTACTGTTGTGTGCTTGTTTTCTTTAACTGTTTCTTTCCTATATCTTGGGGAAAGCTTGGAACATAATCTAGTGTTTATTCTTACGAATTACCTGGTTTATATGCTTTATGAAAATCTAAAAAGTCTTTATCGTTTTCCATGTAAATAACACTGGTATTATTTAAGAAGTATTTAATGAGGATATCTGTTGCCTTTGTCAGGGTCATGTCAGTGTATTTGATAGTCTGATTTGTTTTAGTTCTTTTTCAATAGTGCTATAATTTTGTTCATGATCATTTAATGTTCTGCTTGCAAAGCTTACTGGTTTATTGTCTTGTGATAACACGGCTCCTAAAGCGAAATTGCTAGCGTCAGTAGTGACTTAAAATGTTTTTGTGAAATCAGGGCAAATCAAAATTGGGTCGTTCATTATGAGTGTTTTACTTTTCAAATGATTTATTGTATTCCATATTTTTTTGTGTCTATTTTAGCTCCTTTTTTTAGAAATATCGTCAGAGGTTTTGCAATCTTTGCAAAATCTGGTGTGAACTTACGGTAATACCCACATAAGCCTAAGAAAGATTTGATTTCTTTCGGTGTCTTTGGGAGGGGAAATTTTTCGATTGCTTTAACTTTCTCTTTATTGGGTCGTATGCCTTCTGGACTTATAATATGACCTAAGAAATTTGTTTGCTTTTTCAGGAATTCGCATTTGTCCAATTGGAGTTTCAGATTGGCCTCTTTTAGTTTCTCAAAAACCTTTCTCAGTGAGTTCAGGTGTTCGTTCAGAGATGTTGAATAGATGATCACATCATTTAAATAAACAAGGCAATGCTTGTTAATGAGATCTTTTAAGACGTAATTCATGCACCGTTGGAAGGTTGCAGGAGCATTTTTTAAGCCAAATGGCATGCGAGTGTACTCATAGTCGAAATCACCGTTTTTAGGCCATGGATTTTAAAAAAATGCATTAGGCCATGGATTTTAAAAAATTCATGGCCTATTGTGTTTGTCGGAACGGAAATTTGCGTAACATGCATGGAGGCATCTCCGACCCCATAAACTAAATATATTCTGATTCAGTATCAGTAGCCGAGTCGATTGAGCCATGTCTGTCTGTCCGTCTGTCTGTCTGTCTGTCTGTATGAACACGTGGATCTCTGAAACTGTAAGAGCAAGAGTCATACAATTTTGTGACAACATACGTATATATTGCAGTCTCTCAAAGTTTTTTAAAATTTTGACACGCCCCTTCCCCCTCTCTATAAATCAGTAATAACTATTTAAAAACTACAATATTAACTCAACAACCAAAGTTGTATATCTTACATGACAAATACCTTGTCACGGGCGTTATGTGAAAATTTAATTAAAATCGGACTATAAATAAGTGAGATATGATACGAATTAAACTCACTTTGAACATATATACTTAAGCATACCTAATTTACGCAAGCATACCGAAGTTCAAATCTAGCGTCAGACACACAGCATTTGATTAAACTTTTTATTTGCATTGTATCGCAGCAGAATTGATTCACAATGCAGCTTTGCCGATGGGCCAAGACGTGAGGCAATGGCCGAGTGGTTAGAGAGTCGGACGGCTGCGAGAGACTGCGTGTGTTTAACTCCCGGTTGAGGCGGGTGCGAATTTTCGTTTATTAATTTCTTCTCTTATTTATTTATTTTATTCTAATAAACTAAAAGAAAAGTTGCAGTCAAACAAATTAAATTATTTTATTAAATTTCAATAAAAATAAAAAAAATTTTCAATACTTTGTTTTCATATGAAAGACAATCAAATTATAATAGCTATAAATAATATTAATTATTTATAAATAAAGTTAAGTATTTTTATATTATTTAGCACGCATCAAAAAAACGCGAACTAATGCGTTCTTCAATGCAGTCACTCTTTCCGTATTTTGTCTATTATGACTTTGCAAGTTCAGTACGATTCCAATTGGATGTTTCCTATTTTGTTTTGCTCTCAATATTTTGCAATTAGAATGCTAAAAAATAACAGATCATAAGCCCTTGTAAAGTTATGAATGTGCGAGTAAGACGCCCATACATACATGTCTGCATATCCACATGTATGTATTGGCGTCCCACTTCAGCAAACATTATTGCACGCTTGTATATATGTACAATTAGATTTGCAGTTGCTGTTGTGTACCGACGAAAGAAAACTAAGTTCTAATTGCATATTTTGCGTAACTAAAACTTAAAAAAAATTAGGAAATACATAAGAATTTCACATGTTGATTGGATCGCGGCAGCAATCGAACCTCGAACACCGCTCGACGTCATTGGACTTAGAGTCCGGGACATAGTCCACTCAGCCACTGAACTTCTCTCGTAGTCTTTGAAAATGGTGAGACATTAGACCAAACGACAAGACGCAATATGCATTCTAAGTTCGCGCCAAAAAAATCATGAAGAAGCACATATAATGAAATTTGTTACGCGCTAGAAATGCATACCTATACTTATTGCCTACGGTATACTATGATAAGTCATGGCCTTATACAGTCAGCTCCTGACTGTAGCGTTTATTTTTTTAGGCCATGCATTTAAAATAAATTCATGGCCTATTGTGCTTGTCGGAACGGAAATGTGCGTAACATGCAGAAGGAGGCATCTCCGACCCCATAAACTATATACATATTTTCTGAATCAGTATCAGTAGCCGAGTCGATTGAGCCATGTCTGTCTGTCCGTCTGTCTGTCTGTCTGTCTGTCTGTATGAACACGTGGATCTCAGAAACTGTAAAAGCTAGAGTCATAAAATTTTGTGACAACATACGTATATATTGCAGTGTCTCAAAGTTTTTTTTTAAATTTTGACACGCCCCTTGCCCCTCTCTATAAATCAGTAATAACTATTTAAAAACTACAATATTAACTCAAAAACCAAAGTTGTATATCTTAAATTACAAATACCTTGCCACGGGCGTTATGTGAAAATTTCATTTAAATCGGACTATAAATAAGTGAGATATGATACGAATTAAACTGACTTTGAACATATATACTTAAGCATGCCTAATTTACGCAAGCATACCGAACTTCAAATCTAGCGTCAGACACACAACATTTGATTAAACTTTTTATTTGCATTGTATGGCAGCAGAATTGATTCACAATGCAGCTTTGCCGATGTGCCAATGCGTGAGGCGATGGCCGAGTGGTTAGAGAGGCGGACGGCTGCGAGAGAGTGCGTGTGTTCAACTTCAACTCCCGGTTGAGGCGGGTGCGAATTTTCTTCTTTTATTTATTTATTTTATTCTAATAAACTAAGAAAAAAGTTGCAGTCAAACAAATTAAATTATTTAATTAAATTTAAATAAAAATAAAAAAAAAATCCATTACTTTGTTTCCATATGAAAGACAATCAAATTATAATAGCTATAAATAATATTAATTATTTATAAATAAAGTTAAGTATTTTTATATTATTTAGCACGCATCAAAAAAACGCGAACTAATGCGTTCTTCAATGCAGTCACTCTTTCCGTATTTTTTGTTATGACTTTGCAAGTTCAGTACGATTCCAATTGGATGTTTCCTATTTTGTTTTGCTCTCAATATTTTGCAATAAGAATGCTAAAAAATAACAGAGATCATAAGCCCTTGTAAAGTTATGAATGTGCGAGTAGGACGCCCATACATACATGTCTGCATATCCACATGTATGTATGTATTGGCGTCCCAGTTCAGCATATATTATTGCACGATTGTATATACATACATATGTACAATTAGATTTGCAGTTGCTGTTGTGTACCGACGAAAGAAAACTAATGTCTAATTACATATATTGCGTAACTAAAACTTAAAAAAATAGGAAATACATAAGAATTTCATTTCTCACATGTTGATCGGATCGCGGCAGCACTCGAACTTCGAACACCGCTCAATATCAGCCACTGAACTTATCTCGTGGTCGTCGAAAATGGTGAGACATTAGACCAAACGACAAGACGCAATATGCATTCTAAGTTCGTGCCAAAAAAATCATAAAGAAGCACATATAATGAAATTTGTTACGCGCTAGAAATGCATACCTATACTTGTTGCCTACGGTATACTATGATAATCCATGGCCTTATAGAGTCAGCTCCTGACTTTAGCGTTTGTATTTTTAATATTTGCCTTGCGAGGCCTTAACTGGGATGTAAATTCAAGACTTCCTTCCTATCCTAGTAGACTTTTGTTACTAAATGTGCCTTCCCTAGCCAATCGTAGAACTATGCTTGGTGTTGTATTTATTAATAACCTCATACAAGGGGATATAGATAGTATATTCAGGGTATTATGTTCGGACTATAATAAACAATATTACATTGTAGCTAACAACAACAATAATTCTGTATCTTGCTTAAAATCACAAATCCTCACCACCTTTCTAGTAAATACATACATACTTATCTTTTTTCTAGTAACAGTAGTACTTTTTAATTTACAATTATTAATTATAACTATTAATTGTTTCTTTTTATACCATTCGACCATTGAAAATGGTCAAAAAAGGGTATACCAACTTTGTTCAAATGTATGTAACAAGCAGAAGGAGGCGTGGGAGACCCCATAAAGAATATATATTCTTGCTCTGGATCACAACCAGAGTCGATTGAGCCATGTCTGTCTGTCTGTCTGTATGAACGCACAGATCTCAGTTATTATAAAAGCTAGAGTTACCAAATTCGGCAGGAAGACTCCTGTGTACTATAAGCAGATCAAGTTTATTTTAAATGTTAGGTACCACGCCCACCGCCCCCACAAATCAATAATTTAATTTTTGAACTCAAATTATAAGCGCTGAATAAAAGATACAACTTTCTGACTTTAACATATACTAAGCTAAATGAAATATCTACCTAGTCTCCAAATTACAATCCGATCGGACAATAATCACAGAAATTATTTAAGAAAGTATGAGCATAAAACCAAGTGCTTCTGTCAGCTAACAAGGGAGGCGGCCGAGCGCAAAGCGCGAGGGCCATCTGTCGGGATTAATTTCAAAGCATTTGCATATGCATATGTGTATTAATTTAACAAATGAAACTACACGGGAACATACGTCGAAGGGTATCCCACTGTCGCGTTTTGCGCGACTGTTGCTCTCGTTTTACTTTTAAACAGTCGACTGACCTTAGTCCGACTATAAACTAATTAAATAAAAAAGGGGGTTATTACGGTCACTGCTGGACGATGGTCGATGTTTGCTCGGCTATTTCTTGTTTGTACGTCGTGTAAACGTATATAGGTGTTCGGGACCTAAGTTAGAGTAGTCACACAGGGGCGGTTCATAAGGGGTTTAGATCCAGCACATGTCCAGTTTTCCCGAATGAAACAAACGCTGTTGGGTCACTGAATTTTTTTTTTACCATGTACTATTGTACCTGTTTGACCGACCATCGCTGTAGTGCCAACCGACAGGGGTGGACCCGCAGAATAGGGAGATTTGCAGAGGACAGAAGTACAGGTGTAGCGAGTAGTCAAACTGCACTGTCAATCGAGCACCACAACCGAAACAGTTGGGGAAAAATTTTCTATAAGTAAAAACCAGCAATACTGTTAAATATTTTTATTAAAAATATAAGTTACACAACAATATCATTATATTTACATAACTGTGTATGTTGAGTCGTTCAACCTATTACGGATAAATTTATACCTTTACATAAAAACTGGGTCTTCGAAAATATGTAATATATTAATAAATCATTTAATTCAAAAAAAGGTACGATCCTAAAATCAAAGTGAAAATAGACACAATCAATCAAAATACAAAACAAATCCTACCAATGTTATATTCAACGTAAAAGGTTAAATTAAGCTTCATTTAATCTTTATTGATAACATTCAATTATTATTTGGAAATCAAATCAAATATACAATACAATATTTCCCAAATAAATCAACTACAAAAAAACAAAATTAAAAGAGAAATAAGTTAATAATAAAAACGAATTGTATATTATGGTGTGCATCGGAAATTTCAAAATGTCGTCTTTGTAGATTGTACAATATACGTACGTACATGTGGGTGTAATCGCTTTTGTGAACGACCCCCACATTAATTTGTTAGCCAGCCAATCAGATACAAGGAAATTGTAAGGCATGCGGAGTGAGCAAGTGACTAACGCGAGTGATAACTTCTTTTCGCATTAATATACATATAGATATAAGTTATAGTAAACAGGGAAGTTAAAAAAATAAAATTCTCAGCTATAATAAAATCTTAGGACACCATATTCTTTCATAAGGTTCCTGTTCATTTAAAGTATTGGATTCCATTTTAATTAGTTTTATAAGCGACGTTTTTAAGATACAATATGCTCTTTTGGCAACTCGAAAACTGTATATTATTCGTTCTTAAATTTGTTATATTCATATGTTCGTATTCCAAAGTTTTCGCCTGTTCTTTATCAAACTAAAGGGAGTAGGGCCACCAAGTTTTGTAACAATACGTTCAAATATTTGGTACGCCTCTTTCCTAGTTTGTGAATCAGTAAGATCAACATTAGGCTGCACTATAGCTACATATACTAAACTTAATTACCACCATTGTGTGAAACACATGACAAACACTCCATTGTGAACATTTTGTAAAAATGTTATAAAAATATCACAATAAATAAGGAAGATTTTCAAGATATTAAATAACTCCCTCACAGCGAACAAGATTGTGACATGCGTTGATGTTACAGTAAAAATGTATGGTCTTATACACTTAAGGTTGACTGTAGCATTTGACTGTTTTAAATTGGCGAAAGGTAACTAATTGTCATATTGTAGATTTTGTTTTTTGTATTAATCTCCGATATATGTAACTGTCTCAAATTTCTACTTCGTATTGCAGAATAAAGTGCAGTTATATATATAGAAAGAAAACAGCAATATTTTTTAAACATATAATATAACGTCCAATAAAATTGCCGACTCGCTTTTGGATGAGTACGATGTGGATCGAGATCTTACGAATCTAAATTGGTTGATGCGCAATCAGAACCTAACCTGGCCCAAAACAATAGACGTTAACTCCGAAGACAAGGAGACAGGAAGCACACAAGCTACGATGTACAACAATCAGACCGACAAAACAATCGCAGCGCATGATAAAGAGAAGATCTTTGATTATGCCAAAAATTTTGGAACCCGTGGCCATGCTCCCATTACTGCAGTAACGACTGCACCATCGACATCTTTAAAACAGCCGAGTTCCGCCGAGAGATACGAAGTTTTCGTCAATAAAATTAAGAGGTGAGAAAAATACCTTAAACTTCATTAATACAAACATATGTATGTACTATATGTACACATGTAATATATTTTACAACTTTTTTGAAGGGACCGTAACGGTTATAATTTTGATTAAAAAAATTGCAAAATAAGAGTTATCGGCTACCATCTTTTTTGGGTCAATCAAGGCCGTATGTACCTTTCTTAGGTTAACGTCCGTTACAAGGGCCATGACCGCGGATTGTAGTTTTTCCGCGTCGTCAACCCAGTTTCTCACTTGTTTAATAAAAGAATTATCTTTTTCTAATTGATTATTTTTAATTAGTATTCGAGGCAGCGAAGGTACCGCTTCCAACGTTCAGTTGGATCTGATCTTTACATTCTTTTCTTAGGCTCTAAGTAAGCATAAGTCTCATTGTTTTTTTTGTTTTTTTTTTTTGTAGTTTTTTTTTTTGAATATATTAAATTACAAATAATGTTTGAATTTGGAGAAGTGTTTTTGTCTAAGAATGGCCATACTAATTATAATTATTAAATAAACATGTTTAACCTATCCTTGTGTACTGTTTATTTTTAGTTGTTATTATTTGTTATTACAATGTTATTTCTAATTCTTATTTCTGCCACTATATACGGACCAGTATATTTACATATATTCTAACTTATGACCTGTTTCATTTCTGAATAAGACTTTATCACCCACTGATATATCAATGTTGTTTGTTTTTTTGATCATATAATATCTTATTATTTTTCTTATTTTCTTTAATCATTATTCTAGCTCTTTTATATGCTACTTCTTATCTATATTTACTTTCATTAGCATAGTCATCTATATTATATATGGTCTCTATATTATCTATACTATTAAATTGTTTTGGTAAATTATTTGTTTTATCAAATACTAACTCATATGGAGTGTAACGATGTGCCATTGGGGGGTCGTGTTGAAACAGAAAACGAAGTATTGAAGCCAAACATCCCAATTAGTTTTATCAACCGATATGTACGAGGGCGGGCTGATAAGTAATCGGCCTCGGCATGAAAACAGGCTCTTTGAATAAGTTTTATAATTTTTTTGTAAAGCTCAACTCATCAACTGATGCCTCGAAAAGTTTTGTGAAGTTCGGTCACACCGTTTTAATTTGGCGCTTTTTCTTCGACTACTTTCGCAAATTCTTAGAAATGGCTAAATTGGAATTTCGTGCGGTTATTAGATTTCTCTTTAAAAAAAAAAAATCGAACAATGAGATCAAAATCGAACGAATATTTTTGATGAGGACCGACCAGGACGTCCAATAGAGGTCACCACCCCAGAAAATATTGATAAAACTCATGAAATGGTAATGGATGATAGGCGAGTGAAGGTCCGCGAAGTTGCAAATGCTTTAGGCATCTCTCGTGAAAAGAGTTTTAAATATTTTGCACACATATTTAAATATGAAAAAGCTGTCTTCAAGATGGGTGCCGCGCTTGCTGACGATGCAAAATAAGCACGATCGAGTGGTGACTTCAAAGGCGTGTTTGGCTATACTGAATTCAAACAGAAGTGAATTCTATCGCCGGTTCATAACTGTTGTTGGGGTTACCTGACGAGTGATAATGTACTTGTATTATATATTATCTATTATCCGGCTTGAATGACCATTTTGTCGGGACAATTAATAAAATTTTAATTTAATTTAATAAAATAAGATAAACTTAAATTAGCACGTCTGTTCCGTCGTTCGGTTTTTTACAAAGAGACATGATTTATTGATGGACAAACAACAATATCGAATTCTTATCGATAACTTATTCAAATAGTTTCAAACGATTATTCTTAAACAATATTTCTGATGCGTTCAGCAACATCCTCCTCCCAAGTATTGAGGTCGGCAGTAATTATAGGCGACATCAATACTTTAACAATTTTTGTATTACGTCAAGCTTAATTAATTTAACAACTGGTCATTTATAAATATTATTCTTAATTTTTACGTCGACAATTCGTACACGTCCATCTTTTGCTAGATAAGTCTTAATAACCACACCCTTTGGCCATACATTCTGAGGCATTTCTGATTCCATTACTAAAACTACGTCGCCTTCTTTTAAATAATTATTATCCTTTTTCCATGTTCGACAATAAATTAAAAATTGTCTGTATTCTTTCTTCCACTTAATCCAAAAAATGTCTGCTAGTCTTTGAGACGATTTCCACATGTTTAATATTCTTAAATCAAAATCATTAGTGTTCGTGTAAAAAGATTCTCTAAAATTTTGCCCTATTAATAAATCATTTGGTGTCAAGGGTTCACTGTCAAAATCATCTGAAGGTACAAATAAAAGTGGCCTACTGTTTATCATAAATTCAATTTCACAAAATAATGTTTTTAAAGTAAATTATTTGGGATATTTTTCCTTCAGCAAGACACTTAAATATTTCTTAACAGATTGTATAAGCCTTTCCCATGCTCCTCCCATGTGAGGGGATAACGGCGGATTAAAATACCAAGTGCAACCTATTGTTGTTAAAAACTGTGTAAGATCACTAACTGACCAATTTTCAATTATTTCTCTGATGTCCTTATCTGCTCTCTTAAAATTTGTACCATTATCTAAATATATTCCTGTAGGAAATCCACGTCTACAGCCAAATTGACGAAATACATGCATAAATGCATTACAAGATAAGTCTTCGGCAATCTCAAGATGAACTGCTCGAGATGTCATGCATGTAAAAATCACTCCGTAACGCTTAACGTGACTTCTGTTTTGTGTTATTTCAATCGGACCAAAATAATCAATTCCTTTCTTCAAAAAAGCTCTTTCAGTTGGATTTATTCGACAGTTGGGTAGCTGACCCATTAAAGGAATCTGAGGTTTTGCTTTTTTATTTTTGCAATATTGACAATTGTGAATAATCTTTTTAACTGTATTTCGGCATTTAGTAATCCAAAATCTTTGACGAATATTGGAAATTACTGTTTCTGTACCAATGTGGCAATTTTTAGCATGTTAATACTGTATGAGTAAGTATGTAATTAGGTGGTCTTTGTCCAGGATAATAGGATTTTTAGAAACAATACTCATAGGTTTAGTGTTTCTTTTTATTGTTTTAGCAAGTCTGGCTCCTAAAAAGAGTGCCCTGTAATTCTAACCTTGGAATAGACATTGGTTTCAATGGTGCTACACGGGATTTTGCTGCTTAAAGTACTTTCAAATTGATCTCATAATCAAAACGTAAATATGCGAACGTTGCGTATGCATGTTTTGAAGCGTCACAAAAGATGTGTAATTGAATTTTACATTGCTTAATATTAAACGTGGTCATCTGTCTTTGTATGTAGAAGTTATTAAGTTTATTTAAGTTGTCACATAAGGTCTTCCAAATTTCAAAATGTTCGTCCATAATGTAATCATCCCAGTGAATACCACTGTCCCGATTGCTTGCAATAGTATTTTGTTTGAAATTAATTAATTAGAAAGAAAACCTAAGGGATCGAATATTGACATGGTAATTTTCAACACTTCTCTCTTAGTTGGACGTCTAAGTTGATTAAGAAGTTCAGAGTGTGACTTGGAGAATTTTAAATTGTAGGTGAGAATATCTTTATCATAGTTCCACATAAGTCCCAATACTCGTTCTTCAGTAAGGCTTCTAATTTTATTGTCGTCTAATATTCTGGAATTTGTCTCGTTTATAACTTCTGGAGAATTTGATATCCAATTACACATATCAAATCCAGCTGCCTTGTGTATGTCACATCTCTAATTAATTGTATCGCTCTGTTAATGTCGTTTGCTCCACCAAGATAATCGTCCATGTAGTGTTTGGAAATTATGTCCTTATAGGCTTCTTTAAAGTTGTTGTGAAACTCTAAAGCGTTTCTGTTTCTAACTTGTTGATGCTAGGACTGCATTTAGCTCCCAAAGAATACCTGTATTTCCTATACGTCTGGTTCGGACAGTCGGTCAGTACCACGCCATAAAATTCTTTGCGCACAACGGTCTGAATCTTGAACTTTAATTTGAAGGAACATCTCTTTAATGTCTCCTACAAAGGCAATTTTATGGTTTCGAAAGTTCATAAGAACTGAAGACAATTGGCTGTACAAGTCTGGACCTGGCAATAAAAAGTCATTGAAACAACAACCATGACTTTTAGATGCAGCGTCAAAAACTATTCTTAACTTATCAGGTTTATTGCTATTTAGAACGCAAAAATGTGGTAAGTAATACGTCAGGGGTGTTTTTTTATTTTTCTCTTCTAATGTCAATTTTTTTATATAACCCTTTTTAATGTGGGATTCAAAAGTCTCATTGTATTTTTTGCCATAAACAGGATTTTTGTCTATTTTTCTTTCGAAAGATGATGAGACTGAAAAGTCTTTTAAGAACTTATAGTTTTCGGACAAGTCATTAATTGAAAGAGATTGCATTGGTAAGTTTAGACAAGATACAGTTTTAACTTTTCTTAATGTAAATACTTGTGATGAATTATTTTTGCCTTTTATATTCAAACTAACTACCTTTGAATCTAGTTGTTCGTACACTTCGTTATTTGTCCATTGCATCTTTAAAGGCATTGTGGGGCCGTCAAGTCCTAGACCTGTCGCTACGTCTTCGTCTATTAATGAAATCGTCGATGCTTCGTCAAGTAAAGCATATGTGTCTATTGATGTTTGAGGACCTATCAATGTAACTGAAATAACTTTCAATAGAACTTTGTTACTATCTAAATTAATGTTACAGTTAATGTCGGGGTTAAAATTGGGTTTTTCGATACTATTAGATATTTCTGCAGATTTATATGGAATCGTACTATTTTTTATCTTTGTGCAACAGATAATTATGACTATAGTTGCAGTTTTCTACTTGACAAGTTTTCTTACGTCTACAATCTTTTAAAACGTGTTTTCTGCCAAAGCATGATATGTATAACTTATTCTGAGTTACATGCTCCCATCTTTTTTCAACTGTTGCATCTTTAAATTTTGGACAATCTGTTAAGTAATGTTTAAGTGACCTGCAAAAGTTACAATATTTTTTAGATTTCTCATTACTGTTGTTTTGACTTGAGACTATTAAAGTGGAGTCTTTAGGCTTATTATGACCAAAGCCTAATGCTGTTTACGCTTTTATTGTTTGACCTAACCATTCATGAAAGAGAATTACTTTTGGCTGTTCAGACTTAGTATTTTGATAATATTTCATAAACGAAACTCGTTGAGAGATCGGTATTTTTTCCAAAATTTCATCAAATAAAAAATTATTACGTATTTGATTAATGTCATTAAACGAAAACAATGTGTGAATGAGATTTGTGATCATGTCATAAAATGTGATGAGTTTGTCATATTTATCATCTTTGATTACCGGAAAAAGTCGTATCTTATCAATCATTATTTTTATTATGTAGCTACTATCTCTGAAACAACTTCTTAAAATGTCAATTATGTGTCTCACATTGTCTGGTAATAATAGGAGTGACTGTACACATTCTTTTGCACAACCTGTTAGTGCTCTTCTTAACCGATTAACGTTTTCATAATTACTAAAATTACAGATACGAGAACTATTTTCAAACTCTGCAATAAAGATAGGCCATTCTATAGGATCACCACTAAATGAAGGCAGTTCCTGTTTGATTGTTTGTCTTGCCATACAACTTTCAAGCGCATTTACAGTTTTGTCGTCTTTATAAATTTGATCTGCTGTGTCTGACTTACGCTGAGAGTTGTCTACCCACTCATTGCACATTGATTTTCCTAAAAAAGTGGCATAAAGTCAAAAAATTTATGGTAGAATATTAAAAAATTTATGGTAGAATATTAAAAAAACCTTGTTATTTATTAATAGTAAACACTTCCGGAAGCTTGAAAAAAAAATTTTTATTTTTGCTGGGTGCCAACTCTCTTTATGTGGCAGCCTCTTAAAGTCAGGTGATGGCAAGCAGATTTCGATTGTAAAAGTTACCGCGAAAATTTTACTTCTGCAATCGATCAGTGTGCGTATGTTTTTATGCAGTTAAATATATGTATTTAGTATGGAAAACAAAGATGAAGGTATATATAATCTGTATGTTATGGCAAAAGTACATAAATATTTGTGTTGTTGTTTTTGGTTGTATTTGAAATAAATTTTAACAATTTTAATCGTGTTCCGTGAAGTATTTCTATATCAAGAGCAAGGCAGAGCAGGCAACTAATAATGGCAAGTTACTAACTTAAATGTCTATTTTCATTTGGTAAAAGTCTCATTTCCCCGTTTTCCCCCGTTTATACAAAAAATGCACTTGTAGTTGTTTAGACGAGGAAGATTTTTAACTGCTTATTTTTAAATTTTGTAATAATATAACTATATATATGAATAAAAATTTGTTATCTTTTATTATTGAATATTATGTCTAAGTATAATAAAAAAAAGTTTTTCATTTTGTTTCAATTTTAGTTGAACATTTATTATTTGCTCTTAAATAAATGCACATATTAGTGGCGGCCTACACATATGCGGAAAAAAAGGAGTGACCCAATTGTCGAAAAAAAATTAATAAATCGAAATTAGAGTTAAATATAATGAATGAATGTGTGTATGCGGTGAATGAAAAAAAATACAAACGCTACAGTCAGGAGCTGACTGTATAAGGCCATGGATTATCATAGTATACCGTAGGCAATAGGTATAGGTATGCACTTCTAGCGCGTACCAAATTTCATTACATGTGTTTCTTCTTGATTTTAATTTTTTTGACTGTAACTTTTCTTTTTAGTTTATTAGAATAAAAAAAAATAAAATAAGAAATAATTAATAAATGAAAATTCGCACCCGCCTCAACCGGGAGTTGAACGCACGCACTCTCGCGCAGCCGTCCGCCACTCTAACCACTCGGCCATTGCCTCACTTCTTCGCCCATCGGCAAAGCTGCATTGTGAACCAATTCTGTTCCCATACAATGCAAATAAAAAGTTTAATAAAATGCTGTGTGTCTGACGCTAGATTTGAACTTCGGTATGCTTGCGTAAATTAGGTCTGCTTAATTATTATATACATGTATGTTCAAAGTGAGTTTAGTTCGTATCATATCTCACTTATTTATAGTCCGATTTTAATGAAATTTTCACATAACGCCCGTGATAAGGTATTTGTCATGTATGATATACAACTTTGGTTGTTGAGTTAATATTGTAGGTTTTAAGTAGTTATGTCTGATTTACAGAGGCGGGAAGGGGCGTGTCCAAATTTTAAAAAAACTTTGAGACACTGCAATATATACGTATGTTGTCACAAAATTTGGTGACTCTAGCTCTTATAGTTTCTGAGATCCAGGTGTTCATACAGACAGACGGACAGACGGACAGACAGACATGGCTCAATCGACTCGGCTACTGATACTGATTCAGAATATATATAGTTTATGGGGTCGGAGATGCCGCCTTCTGCCTGTTACGCACATTTCCGTTCCGACAAACACAATAGACCATGAATTTTTTAAAATCCATGGCCTAAATACAAACGCTACAGTCAGGAGCTGACTGTATAAGGCCATGGATTATCATAGTATACCGTAGGCAATAGGTATAGGTATGCACTTCTAGCGCGTACCAAATTTCATTACATGTGTTTCTTCTTGATTTTAATTTTTTTGACTGTAACTTTTCTTTTAGTTTATTAGAATAAAAAAATAAAATAAGAAATAATTAATAAATGAAAATTCGCACCCGCCTCAACCGGGAGTTGAACGCACGCACTCTCGCGCAGCCGTCCGCCACTCTAACCACTCGGCCATTGCCTCACTTCTTCGCCCATCGGCAAAGCTGCATTGTGAACCAATTCTGTTCCCATACAATGCAAATAAAAAGTTTAATAAAATGCTGTGTGTCTGACGCTAGATTTGAACTTCGGTATGCTTGCGTAAATTAGGTCTGCTTAATTATTATATACATGTATGTTCAAAGTGAGTTTAGTTCGTATCATATCTCACTTATTTATAGTCCGATTTTAATGAAATTTTCACATAACGCCCGTGATAAGGTATTTGTCATGTATGATATACAACTTTGGTTGTTGAGTTAATATTGTAGGTTTTAAGTAGTTATGTCTGATTTACAGAGGCGGGAAGGGGCGTGTCCAAATTTTAAAAAAACTTTGAGACACTGCAATATATACGTATGTTGTCACAAAATTTGGTGATCTAGCTCTTATAGTTTCTGAGATCCAGGTGTTCATACAGACAGACGGACAGACGGACAGACAGACATGGCTCAATCGACTCGGCTACTGATACTGATTCAGAATATATATAGTTTATGGGGTCGGAGATGCCGCCTTCTGCCTGTTACGCACATTTCCGTTCCGACAAACACAATAGACCATGAATTTTTTTAAAATCCATGGCCTAAAAAAATATTATGTCTCTAGCTTTATTTTTAGACTTTATGCCGCCAAAATCGACAAATCGCCCATAGTGCATTGGTACGATTTGCTGCTGTTTGGTCATCAATGAAGCTTCGTTTCTGGTCGTTAAGGATGTTTGCATCATCTTCGAATTTGACCATTTCTATTTCCCTCTCCAGTGTAAGTTGGTTTTCCTTGGAACTGTAGCATTTGTATTTTCGCTTCTTGTTGGGAATTATTTGTAGTCACAGATCGTCGGTCTTCATCCCAATTAGTTGGAGTACTCCTCGGTAATCCACCAGTTGGAACTACTGTGTTGGTAGACAGGTTTCTCAAATTCTTTTCATCTTCTGGGCTAACTCGTGGTCGTGGTGTGTCCATTTCGTGTCTTTGCACTGACGTCAATTGCGCATTTGATTTAAAAGTTTTCTTTGAACGTGTCATCGGCATTGTCAAGCCGTTTACCAACACTAATTTTCAATGCAATTTTTCTATGTAAATGTACGTCGTCTTATTATAAACATACACCCAAATTTTATGCTTGCCAAGCATTGCTTGGCAGTATACAGTATATTATAATGTATGTGTGTACCAGAGATCTGCATTAGTCCACCGCAACTATAAGTACACCGCATACACACACAGTATTAGTAGAGTCGCGTCACAAAGAACCGCATCAAAACAAAATGCGATGCTTTTTTACTCGTTTCTTTTGTGCAGTCCTTCTATGCGGTACCAAATACGAGTAGATACCTACTGACTGGTTGACTTTTTATTCGTGGAAGCAGCGACCGCATGTACGATTGTGTGTGCAAAAACAACACGAACATTTTTGGAGCCATGTAATTTCACAATGAATAATATTTTGAGTTCATTATTTTTGTTGGTGTTTAAATTGAATAAGAAAACATAAACACAGATTACATTTAAATAACGAAACGTTTATTAATATTCATGGATTAGGTAATTAAAATAAAACAGTTTATAGTAAGGAACTTCATGTCGTCTTATATTTAACTTACATTTTACTTATACATATTACTTACTTACTTATACATATTTAAACATATCTATGTTTATACAAGGAATGCAAAAAAATGAGGCTGTTTAGTGCATTAGGCCCTAATCTGTTCCTCTTCTCGGTAACGACATTTCCTGCAAGGGAAAATACGCGCTCTGCTGCTGCACTACTTGCAATTATGGAAAGCACCTGCAGCGCGAACTTAGAAAGTTTGGGATAAAAAGGTCTCATTGTTTTTCCACCACTTGACAACTTCGAAGTCTTCGCTAATGAAGACTTTTTCATTGCAGTATTTTTTCAATTTCATCATAAGCGGTAAGGCTGAGCAAGTTTGAAGAGGAATTTTTCAGCATATCGGAAAAAAAAGAATTTATTTTTAAGTATAGGAGAATCTGTATCGGAATTTTTTGATGAGAATATGGCCGGGCTATGTGGACTTGGAGCTATGGGGCTGTCGCTAGTTGTAGGCGTTTGTTGTGAAAAGTAGCTAAAATTTAGTTCTTCCATTTTGGTTAAAATAAAATTTCATATGTATCATTTTCTTGGATATTTATAGCTGGTGGATACAAGAAAAAGGCAACTTTATGATATATGGACAAGTTTTTTTCCCATATTTCACTAACATAATGAGTAATTTTTTCTTTTAAGATTGAAATTGGACCCGTATCTAAAATATTTCCTTCGCATAATTTTTTAACTTTGAAAATTGATGGAATAACAAAGCAAATTGATGCTGAACTGCAAGTTTGCATTTCTTTGAATATAATTTCAAAATTTTTACAGAGCTCAACTATCACATTTAACGTAGTTATGTTTATTTGCTGCAGTCTATGGTTTTCATTGCTTTCCGTTAATATATTATTAATTTCGGGCCAATTATCAAAAATAGATTTGCACATAGTATAATTCGAGTTCCACCACGGATTTTTTAATGATGTTACTAGCTTGTGTTGCAAATTTGCTTTTTTAAAGTACTTGACAACTTTTTTGCAACCAAGTAAAACGTTAGCCAGTTCAACTATTTCTTCAAAGGATTTATCTAGCACATTAGCAAATAAATGGCTGCTGCAATTGAGGCGCGTGTTAGATTCTAATGATTTAATTATATTAGTTCCCCTGTCTGTTACAAATTTAATGTTTTCCATTTCTTTTATGTCGAACTCGTTCAGAAGGGACTTTAACTTCTCGCGTACATTTGCTGCAGTTGATCTTTGGAAATCCATCGATTTAAGACCCAAGATTAGGCTTACCATTTGAAAATCCTTTTCGAAATGCATCGTTACTCCTCCATAGTCAGTGATGCTCCCCCTCGACTTACAACTTCCTTCAACTCAGTGCTAAGATCTGCCTTTTTTCTCTTCAGCTTCTTTTTGGCATTTACGAGCGATACTTGTAGGGTCTGGAATCAGGTCGTCGATGTCCACTAGTTCTCCATAGGTAGAGCCAATTTTTATAAAAAAATAGAACATTGATTTAAATCCGGATCCAGTCACAGCCGAAAACGGGCGGCAGTCCTCCACAATCCACTTCGAAAGTGCATTCAACGCCTCCTTTTTGTCTGGAGTAGACACAATCCGCAGGGCAGTTGGTTGCTTAAAAGATTGACAACATTTGTGCCTGTTTAAATTTGAAGTTTGATTGCCAACACATTTTAGGATTTTTCGACATGAGCGGCAGTAAACCAAGTCGTTTATAGTTGATCCATCATCCTTAATAATCCCGCTTAAAACATTCCAAACGAAACTCTTTCCCTTGCGCTTGGGCTCCAAGGAGTAAAAGCCACTTGCAATTTGCTCGGCGACAAATGCGTGGTCCGACATTCTGCTATATCCGCAACGACTGAAGACTCTCGAGTAATAAAGTCAGTAAATAGAAATATTACAAAACCAATGCACCGGGCTTAAAAAGGCTACCAAAAGGAACGAAAAATAGACCCAAAAAGGAATGTGCCAAAATTCCGCGCGTGAAAGAGACAGAGTACATTTTTGAGTGTGTCTTATTCCGTCGCATATTTTTGTGTATTGTCTGTGTTGCCACACAGACAATGCGGTTGTAAACACCCGCAACCGCATATTATGCGGTATTAGTAACAGCGCCATGTTGTTGGGGTTACCTGACGAGTGATAATGTACTTGTATTATATATTATCTATTATCCGGCTTGAATGACCATGTTGTTGGGGTTACCTGACGAGTGATATTGTACTTGTATTATATATTATCTTTTATCCGGCTTGAATGACCATTTTGTCGGGACAATTATCGTCATTAAATATTTAGTAGTCAAAAACACTTTATTTATTTAATAAAATAAGATAAACTTAAATTAGCGCATCTGTTGCGTCGTTGGGTTTTTTACAAAGAGACATGATTCAGTGATGGACAAACAACAATATCGAATGCTTATCGATAACTTATTCAAATAGTTTCAAACGATTATTCTTAAACAATATTTCTGATGCGTTCAGCAACAATAACTGTAGATGAAACTTGGATTCACCATTGCACTCCTGAGACCAAGGAACAGTCGAAAATGAGGACTGCTCCTGGAGAATCGCGACCAAAGAAGGCAAAAATGGGTTTGTCAGCAAAAAAAAATTATGGCAACAGTTTTTTGGAACTGCCGTGGAATTATACACATAGATTACCTTGAAAAGGGAAAAACAATAACCGGAAAATACTATTCAGAGCTCTTAAGTACATTTGATACAGAATTGAGGAAAAGCGACCGCACTTATGCAAAAAGAAAGCGTATGTATTCATTGAAAGTTCTATGATTACGTTCTATTGTTCCAACTGTCTGGTAATGGTGTGCCGTAGATGTCATGTTTATAATTTCTAGATATTATATAGGTATAAGTCATTTATAATTGAATTTTTATTTTCTGTTCCTATGTCCGTAATGAGCGTCTTCATTGGACCGTACTTCAGAATAAATGATTCAAAAATTGCTTTAGCATCAGTGTTCGCGTTCTTATTTGGAACTGGTATACCAACTAAATTTTAACTTAGGTCACATATTAGAGTGACTGCATATTCATTGCCATTTTCTGATTTTGGTAGTGGACCAATAGTGTCTACTACCACCCTGTCGAAAGCATTTATTGGCTTACCTGTTATTATAAACGGGGTCTTATTGTGCTTGGTTATTTTAGCTTTTTGACACTTTCGTATGTGTTCAATAATATCTCGAGTCATACCTTTCAAAAAATAATGTCTTTTGACCTTGGCCAAGGTTTTTGAAATTCCTATATGACCTCCTTGTATTGGTGTAATAAGTTTAATCGTTGTAGTTTTGTTTTAAGGCAATTGGACTTGTGTCCATTGCCGATCTTTATTTAATTCGTTAAGGGTTGGAGCAGGCAAGGTCCCGCTCCAGTAGATCGTCAAATATTGAGTGGTTCTTAAGTCTACTTACAGAAGCTTTGTTAGCCTAAATCGGGGAGCAGCGCTGCCAGCGTAGCTTGCAGCGCCTCCGCGCTTATATGAATATCTTATGTATACATATATGTATTGTCGCCAAGCGAAGACGTTGGGAGAGGAAGAGTGGTATAGTTTTACATATGTACATAGTAAGCGGTCAGCGCAGAGCCAGCGTGGGAATGCTGAATATGCAATTATGCATGTTAGCCTTCAAGTGGATGCTCGTATTACACATGCACTTGGGCAGACCGTTTATATATACATATTGCAGCAAAGTGCTACAATGTAATTGTAGTTATGTTTTTAATATATGTATATACCACACCTCCTTCCTTTTGAAAAATAACGTAATATTATGAAGTTATTTTCTAAGTTATTTTTTTTATTTTATTTTTACTTTTATTGTTAAAATGGAATGAAGTATATTTGTATATTAACAAAATTAAGAAAATTTGTATAAGTAACTATGAAATAAATGCTTTAAACCTATCTTTATGAACTAATTGTACGTTAATTTGTACGTTATTTCTATATTCTATGCTTACTATTTCAAAAGGTCCTAAATATTTACTCTCTAGCTTATGACCTGTTTCATTTTTTTAAAAGTACTAGGCTGCCTACCTTTAATTCTACATCTCTATTTGTTTTATCGTAATCTAGCTTTCTTTTTTGTTTTTCTTTTTCTATTAATGTCCTACCTCTATTTTGCGCAACTTCTAGTCTAAACTTAAACTCTTTTGAGTAATCCTCAATTATATATATAGGGTCAATTTTGTTCGAATTATTAAATTCAATAAACTGTCTTGGTGATCGGCCAAAGACAAGTTCATATGGGCAGTATTCGTGTACTGTTGATGGAGTTGTGTTGAAACAATACGTGAAATAATTCAACCATATTTCCCAGTCGTCTTTATCAATTGAAATGTATGAGCGTACATATTCATTGAATGTTCGATGACTTCTCTCCACTGTTCCCAAAGTTTGATGATGATGTGCTGTTGATTGTATATTACTTATTTTCATATACTTGCACAAGTCACTAATAAGTGATTTTTTGTATTCAGTACCCATGTCTGCTATGAACGTCTTCATAGGACCGTACTTTAATACAAACATTGTAACTAGATATTTGGTGAGATCACATATTATAGTGATAGCATACTCATTGCCAAGTACCGAACGAGGTAATGGTCCAATGGTATCTATTAGAACAGTATCAAAAGCTGTGATAGGTGTCTGTGTTACTATCATTGGTGCTTTTGTCTGTGTAGTGACTTTAGCTCGTTGGCATTTCTCACAATGTTTCACATACTTAGTTATAGCTTGTCTCATTCCAGGCCAATAGTAAAATCTTTTGATTTTAAGCAGGGTTCGCGTAATCCCTGTATGGCCTCCTTGTAAAGGTTCATCATGGTATTTTGATAGGATTGCATTTATATGACTTTTGTCATTTTTGTCTATTTTTGTCACCTTTGTTAATAGCGCTATTTTTACATTTGATACTTCATTGCCCATATTTTTAAATTCATTAAGTGAAACAAATTCGAAAATTTGTTCACTCGGTGACAACTTGATGTTAACTATATTTTGTAATCCGGCTTCTGAATTAAGCCTTGAAAAGAATTGGCCTATGTCAAACTTTCCTTTAGAATAGAAATCATTAACTGAAAATTGTGAAATAATTCGTTTTCCATGTTTAAATAAACATTTAAGATTATTAAATTTTAGATTCATAAATTTCTTTACGTCATTATTATTAATGACTTCATAGACATTGGGCTCTTTATTCTTATTTTGCAATTTATTGTTTTCATCTGGCCAGATGTCTGCCTGTCTTTTTGATGATCTCGTTTGAACCATCAATATATTTCTATGTATTTCTATTAAATTTTCAATGCTAACTCTAGAGAGTGCATCTGCTACATGGTTATCTTTCCCCTTAAGGTATTCGACTGTGAATTGGTATTTTTCTAAGTCTAGTCTCATCCTTGTTAGTTTAGAAGTTGGATCTTTCATCGAAAATAGATAAGTAAGAGGTCTATGATCCGTTTTAACTAGAAAATGCCTTCCATAGATATAAGGTCTGAAATGTTTGATTACCCAATGAATGGCTGCGAGTTCTTGCTCGGTAGTTGACTTATTGCTTTCTCCCTGTGTGAAAGCTCTTGATGCATATGCAACTGGCAGTTGCGCACCATTGTACTCTTGAGTGAGTACTGCACCACACGCAACTTTACTTGCGTCAGTGGTTATGCAAAATTCTTTGCTAAAATCAGGATACTGTAGTAAAGTAGGTTTTATTAAAGCCTGCTTTAGGTAATTAAATGCGTCATTGCATTCTTTAGTCCATTCAAATGAAACATTTTTCCTGCATAACCTCGTTAAATGACGAGAATGTTGTGCAAAATTATAAATGAATCTTCTGTAATAATTACAGAATGCGACGAACCGTCGTACACTATCCGCATCTGTGGGTAAAGGATAGTTCTTTATAGCGTCGTATTTTCTATCATCCGGTAGGATGCCATGGTCTGTACACTTATGTCCGAGGAATGTTACCTCGTGCATGAAAAATGAACATTTCTCTGGATGTAATTTTAGGTTGTGTTTCCTGCACAACTCGAAAATGTTCGTGAAGTTTTTGAACATGTGCTGTTCTGAACAGCCGATAACTACTAAATCATCCATATAAAGAAATGCTTGCGAAGGTTCAAGACCTGAAAATGCAAGTGTCATCATTCTCATAAATGAATTTGGGGCTACCTTTTAGACCTTAGGGTAATCGCGTGAAGCGATACGAACTGTTGCTGGTTGAGAAGGAAGTTATGTTTCTAGATTTTTCTTCTAGCTCGATTTGGTGAAATCCGGACATTAGATCTAAACACGAGAAGTATTTCGCGCGACGTAATTGATCCAAGATTTCTTCTATTCTGGGCAGTGGGTATTTATCTGCCAACAGCTTTTTATTAATTTGTCGGAAATCAACTACTAAACGCCATCTTTTTTCCTTTGAATTTGGAAGAGATTTCTTGGGTACCAAGACAAGTGGGCTATTATATTCTGATATGGATGGTTCTACAATACCATCCTTAATTAATTTCTTTACCTGTCTATTTATTTCCGGCTTTTCCGTCTCTGCGTTTCTATAATATTTAATGTAAACTGGAGTTTTATCGGCTAATCTTAATTTTTGTCTGTAAAAATTATTACTTGATATTGCTTCTGTTTCTAGGCCAAATACGTCACAGTATTGGGTGCATAGTTCAGTAAACTGTGTTTTGAATTGCTCTGGGAATTTAAGTTTACTTAGTACTTCGCTACTTCTGGTGGGGTATTTAATATTGTCTTTAATTAGTTCGTAATCTTGGGGTTTTTCTATTATAACTATTTTATTCGTTGTGTTTAATATTCGGACTATTGCAGTTTTACTTGCTACGACACTATTCGCTATTAATACCCCCGGGTGTATTTCCTGGTTAGGTATTAATACAGTATCTTGGTCAGTTTGTATTATGATTTTCCTCATAACTTCTGACCTAGAAGGTAATAATATTGAGTTGTTAATATCACTGTGTACTAATGGTACGTGAATTTGGTACTTATTCGAGGATGGGTTTATTATAAAGTCATCGTTTTGATAATCTATCTGACAATTAAATTTTCTAATGAAGTCGAGTCCAATGATTCCATCACAAGGTATGGGGGAATTCATTGTGGATATTGAGAGGCCTCTGCTGTTATATTGGCCACCTCGGGAGTTTCCTCTGCTATTATTATTATTATAATTGTTATTACGTTGGCCGCCTCTGTAATAAGGGCGACCCCCTGTATTATAACGACCGCGGTATGTACCGCGATTTTGGTAGAAGAGAACAGTGTTGGAATGTCCAGTTGCTTCTGTGCAACTGTCTATAAATTTAGATATGGCATCGTTCATGCTGTTAAACGTGCCTGCTTGCATGATAATTTTTACCTTATCAATAGAGCAATTCTTTGTCATTGCCTTGACAGCTTGGGTCGTGCTGTATTTATTTGCAAGTTCTGGTTTCAATCCATCACTAATATAAGCACCTTCTAGAGCTTTTGTTAATTGCTCAACCTCTTGCGTGTAGAGGTTGGCTGTTTTGTGCTTTTGCTGCAGATTTAGCAATTTTGCAGAGTACCTCAACAGATTCTCCCTTAACTGTTCTCGAGAGTTTATCTTTTATTTCCTGTTAGTTCTTTCTGTGCTAATGAGGTTCCTAGCATGACCTTTTAGTTTGGTCTTAATGACATTGACTGCTAAAGTCTCATGTTTTCCTTTTATCGAATCTATCAGGTTCAGAGCGTCTTTGAAACGCTGTAGGTTTTCGGCCTTGCCGTCGTACTCAAATAATAGAGACGAGGCTGTCTTTAGGAAATCTACTACTGATTGTGCCATCTTGTTTCCTATTTTACTTTCTGTTGGCTTACTATCTCTTTCCTCAGCAATTACGTCTAGTAATAGTTCAGCTGGGAAATTTAATGTATTCGGAACTAGTAACTGTAATTTGTGCCTTTGTGACACATATAATATGTTCTCTCTTAATCTAGTTATTATATCTTTTACTTGTGTCTGTTGTAACGAAGAAAATTTCGTATTGTTGACAAGTATTATGACACGGACCTCGTTATATTTCTCTAATATTGTCTCTAAATGCTTTATCTTTAATCGTTACTTATTGGTGCACTCTTATTGAGGCATTTAAACGATCTATCAAAGTCTTCACGCAGTTTCTTGATTTTAGATATTATATTTAGCCAATCCATCAAGTTGGAAACTGGGCGTTTAATCGAAAGATTTATTTAATTATATTTTATGTTCTGTTTTAATGTTTGTTTCTGTGTTCTTAAATACCATTTAATAGGGCATTTATTTTATTGGTTTTCTTTTTTTTTCAAATTAAATTTAGTTGTTACATCATTGTTCATTACATTTCACCAATCAATTTGTATTATTTCTGACATTTTTGTGGTTTAGTTACTTTTGAAGCTTTTGACATGACACTTTTAGCTTTGCTTACGAATTTTTTTTTTTTGCTTTATTTATTTTAATCAAACTCTGTCTAAGTCATTAGCTCTGCTTATATATCTTTTCTTTAGGCATTTATTATACATTTTATATAATTTATAGCATATATTGAACAACATAATTATTGTTATGATGATCAAACAGATTATTATAATATCTAGGTTTAAAGGTACAACTTCAACCTTGTTGATTACGTTACCAGTGGAGTCCACTGACTTAACATCTACTAGACCCATGTTTAAAAAGAAATTTTCTCCTAATACAGTTTTTTTCTGAATTTATTGGGTCTGGATATAGTTTACTTATTGAATTATTAAATGACATTTACTTATTGTTTATTTACTCATTTTGTTTTGATGTGCTTTCTGATTTAAATGTTAAGACATTTATTTTGTCTTCTATTTATTTTTTTTTACAGTTTTCTATCTAATTTTTCGTTTGGCTTTGCAAGCCAAACTTCTCATCGGGCAGAAAAGATTCCGCTCAACATTGAGATACAATTGGTGTTTATAATTATTAAAAAAATATGCATCGCAGTGCAATCAAAAAAATTTTGCCCACAGTGCTATTTAAAAAAAAAAAATTGCGCTCTATGAAGCGCTGTCGGTTCTATCTTGTGGTTGGTCCATCGTTGCTGTAGTGTGCGGATAGCGCACCACAGTGTGAATACTATTCCCGCGTTGACGTAGTGAGCGGGTTGCACACCACGTTATCCGGCTTGTATTTCAAGCCTTTGGAAAAATTGACCTAAGTCTAATATTCCATTGGTATATAATTCGCTAACATCGTATCTTGTAGTAATTTTTTTCTATCATGTTTAAATAAACATTGCATACATGCACGGTCACTACTTTTCGTAGTTCGTCATTGTTTATGACTTCATACACGTTGGGCTTAGAAGCTTGCTCTATAGATTACGTAGGCAATTCTATTTCTTCGTTATCAGCGCGGTTTTTCTGTCTATTTTGATATCTAGTAGTGAGTTTCATTATATTTCCTTCAATGTTTTGTAGATCTTTAGTGGTTACTCTTGATAACGCTTCCCCTTCAAATATTCAACTGTGAAATCATACTCTTCTAATTGAACTCGAATTGGACATTGAGAATAGATATGTTAATGGTCTCTGATCTGTTTTGATTTTGAAGTGGTTTCCATGAATATATGGTCGAAAATGTAATATTGCCTAGTGAATTGCAGCAAATTCCTGCTCAGTTGTACATTTATTACTTTCTTGTTTCTCTTGATACATATGCAATAGAGAGTTGGTGTCCGTTATGGTTTTGAGTTAAAACCGCTCCGCACCCTTCCTTTTTTAGGCCATGGATTTTAAAAAAATTCATGGTCTATTGTGTTTGTCGGAACGGAAATGTGCGTAACAGGCAGAAGGAGGCATCTCCGACCCCATAAACTATATATATTCTGAATCAGTACCAGTAGCCGAGTAGCCGATTGAGCCATGTCTGTCTGTCCGTCTGTCCGTCTGTCTGTATGAACACCTGGATCTCAGAAACTATAAGAGCTAGAGTCACCAAATTTTGTGACAACATACGTATATATTGCAGTGTCTCAAAGTTTTTTTAAAATTTGGACACGCCCCTTCCCGCCTCTGTAAATCAGACATAACTACTTAAAACCTACAATATTAACTCAACAACCAAAGTTGTATATCATACATGACAAATACCTTATCACGGGCGTTATGTGAAAATTTCATTAAAATCGGACTATAAATAAGTGAGATATGATACGAACTAAACTCACTTTGAACATACATGTATATAATAATAATTAAGCAGACCTAATTTACGCAAGCATACCGAAGTTCAAATCTAGCGTCAGACACACAGCATTTTATTAAACTTTTTATTTGCATTGTATGGGAACAGAATTGGTTCACAATGCAGCTTTGCCGATGGGCGAAGAAGTGAGGCAATGGCCGAGTGGTTAGAGTGGCGGACGGCTGCGCGAGAGTGCGTGCGTTCAACTCCCGGTTGAGGCGGGTGCGAATTTTCATTTATTAATTATTTCTTATTTTATTTTTTTTATTCTAATAAACTAAAAGAAAAAGTTACAGTCAAAAAAATTAAAATCAAGAAGAAACACATGTAATGAAATTTGGTACGCGCTAGAAGTGCATACCTATACCTATTGCCTACGGTATACTATGATAATCCATGGCCTTATACAGTCAGCTCCTGACTGTAGCGTTTGTATTTTTTGCATCAGTAATTATACAAAATTCTTTTCTAAAATCAGGATATTGTAGCAAAGTAGGTTCCATAAGTTTGGATTTTGTTAAATATTGGAATGCGTTTTGGCATTCGTCTGTCCATTCGAAAGGAACATTATTTTTGACATAATCTTGTCATGTGCCGTGAATATTCGGCGAAATTTTTTATGTAACGTCTGTAATAATTGCAAAATGCTATAAAACGTCTAGAGCTGTCCGCATTGTGCGGCTTAGGGTAATTCATAATGACATCATATTTCTTGTCATCCGGAAGTATTCCTCTATCTGTGCATTTATGACCGAGAAAAGTCACGTCATTCATAAAAAATTAGCATTTTTATACCCTTCGACCATTGAAAATGGTCAAAAAAGGGTATACTAACTTTGTGCAAATGTATGTAACAGGCAGAAGGAGGCGTCGGAGACCCCATAAAGTATATATATTCTTGCACAGGATCACATGCCGAGTCGATTGAGCCATGTCTTTCTGTCTGTCCGTGTGTCTGTCTGTCTGTCTGTGTGAACGCACAGATCTCAGCTATTATAAAAAAAATACGAAAGCTACATTCAGGTGCTGACTGTATAAGGCCATGGATTATCATAGTATACCGTAGGCAATAGGTATAGGTATGCACTTCTAGCGCGTACCAAATTTCATTACATGTGCTTCTTCTTGATTTTTTTGGCACGAGCTAAGAATGCATATTGCCGTTTTGTCTAATGTGTCACCATTTTCGACGACTGTGGGAGATGTTCAGTGGCTGAGTGGACTATATCCCGGACTCTAAGCCCAATGATATTTTGAGCGTGTTCGAAGTTCTATTGCTGCCGTGATCGACATGTGAAATTCTTTTGATTTTTATAAGTTTTTTTAAATAAATTAAAAGCTCAAAAACATTAAACAGTAGCGGCGGCGGTAGGCGATTTTTAAGTTTTAGTTACGCAATATACATACATATGTATGTAATTAGAACTTAGTTTACTTTCGTCGATACACAACAGCAACTGCAAATCTAATTGTACATATGTATGTATATACAAGCGTGCAATAATGTTTGCTGAAGTGGGACGCCAATACATACATGTGGATATGCAGACATGTATGTATGGGCGTCCTACTCGCACATTTTTGATGCGTGCTAAATAATATAAAAATACTTAACTTTATTTATAAATAATTAATATTATTTATAGCTATTATAATTTGATTGTCTTTCATATGAAAACAAAGTATTGAAAATTTTTTTTTATTTTTATTGAAATTTAATAAAATAATTTAATTTGTTTGACTGCAACTTTTCTTTTAGTTTATTAGAATAAAATAAATAAATAAGAGAAGAAATTAATAAACGAAAATTCGCACCCGCCTCAACCGGGAGTTAAACACACGCACTCTCTCACAGCCGTCCGCCTCTCTAACCACTCGGCCATTGCCTCACTCCTTGGCCCATCGGCAAAGCTGGATTGTGAATCAATTCTGCTACCATACAATGCAAATAAAAAGTTTAATCAAATGCTGTGTGTCTGACGCTAGATTTGAACTTCGGTATGCTTGCGTAAATTAGGTATGCTTAAGTATATATGTTTAAAGTGAGTTTAATTCGTATCATATCTCACTTATTTATAGTCCGATTTAAATGAAATTTTCATATAACGCCCGTGGCAAGGTATTTGTAATTTAAGATATACAACTTTGGTTTTTGAGTTTTAAATAGTTATTACTGATTTATAGAGGGGGCAAGGGGCGTGTCAAAATTTTAAAAAAAACTTTGAGACACTGCAATATATACGTATGTTGTCACAAAATTTTATGACTCTAGCTCTTACAGTTTCTGAGATCCACGTGTTCATACAGACAGACAGACAGACAGACAGACGGACAGACAGACATGGCTCAATCGACTCGGCTACTGATACTGATTCAGATTATATATAGTTTATGGGGTCGGAGATGCCTCCTTCTGCCTGTTACGCACATTTCCGTTCCAACAAACACAATAGACCATGAATTTTTTAAAATCCATGGCCTAAAAATTGAAAAGACCGCAATAAATAATTAATACATTATACAATTATCTCCACAACTTCAGAAGTGGGATAAACAAACGCCAAACAAACAAAAATTTAAAAAAAAAAACTCAACATAAAATTAAACTGCGAATTCCTGCAAATTGGCAATTGTCAGCAAGTTTCTGCATTGACGCCGGCGTGACGCGTCAATTTTGTGAAGTTCCGTTAAATTTCATCATGGAAAGAGAACAAATAATTGCATGGCTCCTGAGAAACGAAATTCAATTCGACAAGAAGGCGAACACCCGCCAATTGGAAAAATTTGCTATGGACCATGGAGCACAATTTGACAGTATGGAAACTGCTATAAAAGCGGCAGACACAGAACAACAGTATTCTGAATCAGACGAACAGTCTATAGCAGCTGTACAGGATTTGCAAATTTCTGACGAAATCGAAAAGTTAAAGAAAATCCAAGATGAACAAGCAATTGTTGAAGCTGAAATTGAACTGTTACAGAAGAAGAAGATTCTAGAAAATCTACGCGGGACTTCAAGCAGAAATCACGCAGAAGTGGATGACGTAATGACCGCTATCTTTCCATTTAGCGGTGAGCATGTAGCAGATGCGCGCAAGTGGCTGAGTGACTTTGAACGTACATGCGACACCATGGACGGCGATGATATTTTTTAAATTGACATGCGTACGACGACTTATGAAACCAGGATCAAATGCCGGTTGGTTTCTTCGTGTGGATCACTCCACGTCCTACGGCGAGTTCAGACAACGCTTTCTTCAAACATTTGGCCGTTCGCATTCCGTAGTCGAGGTTGTTACGCTACTCAAACCGACGGTGTTCAGCAACAGCAAGATGTCATTCCTGGCCTACATCTTTCAAATGCAGGATATTGCGCCAAGAGCACACATCGAGGAATTTCAGGTCGTGCAGCTAATCATCGAAGGACTGCAGGATTTCACCTCTGACGTAGCCGTGTTATATTCTGCTTCCACCATAGAGGACCTGAAGAAATTATCTTTTCGTTACTCCGAAATGCGTAATAAGCGTCTACGCAATAACATCGCCACACCGAAGGAGCCAAATACACCGACTTCCGTTAGATGCTTTAACTGTTCTGGATTTGGACACATGGCAAAGGATTGTGTTCAGCCTAAGCGAGCTAAAGGGCCATGCTTCAAATGCGGATCGTTAGATCACACCATCAAAAACTGTAGCATAAGCGCTCCCAAGCAGATGGTGGCCCTTATTAAGGACACTGCTAACCCGGAATCTCCAGAGATTCCAATTGTTAATACGGTAAGAATCACTTTCGACATTGAGGCTCTTTCACATAGTGATATATTTTCTTGTTTGCTTGATACTGGTAGCGCCATTAGTTTAATTCGACGTTCCGCCATACCGCAAAGTTTAACAGGAGATTCGCTTTTATGGTACACCATTTGTGGGACTAGGAAATTTTCGGCTTTGCACCTTCGGAAAATTAATTGTTAAGATTACTTTTGAAAATGTTTACGCCGAAACTCGCCGCCGAAAAGTAGGCAGCATAGGCAGCGGCGTAAACAGTGCGAGAGTCACCAAGGGCTCTCGCGCTCTTTTTATCCTACATACAAGTATTTATGTTAAGTTAAGTTTAAATAAACCTACATAGATTATGTACAAGTCAGTTGAAATATATAAGTGAAGTGAACTCCACGCGCCCCCGAATTGTGTACTTTTTTTCGACTTGTTTTCGCGTCGGTATAAATTCCACAGAGATTTTTCACCCCCAAGAAGGAAGATCCTACTGCCGCCACCACAAACATTGGTCCTTCGAGCCGGAGTATTATTTTTATATATTGGACACTAGAGTTTGAACTACTCCTCAAACTGAACTAACGAACTAAATCCCTGATTTTAGTTCATTAGTTCATTGGTCTTTAGTTCGTTGGTCTTTAGTTCGTTGGTCTTTAGTTCGTTGGTCTTTAGTTCGTTGGTCTTTAGTTCGTTGGTCTTTAGTTCGTTGGTCTTTAGTTCGTTGGTCTTTTGTTCTTTTGGTCTTCGAGTATTGTTCCTTCCTTTAGTTCGTTCGTTCAAATCTTGTTCATTTCATCCAATGGTTCGTTCATTTGAAGCACACTTTCGATTTATCGATATTAGAGCAAATATTTTTGTGCTTCCATAACGGTTCTTGAGATTTTTTAATATTTGAGTGCGCATGTTAAAAATTAAAAATGTTTGCAAAACGGAAGCGCTCAGATATATGGAACCACTTTGTTGTTGCAGAGAGTGGCAAAGGCAAATGTATTTATTGCAAAAAGCTTATAAGCATAAGTGGAAACACACATAGTAATTTGGCGCGCCATATTAAAAGTGTGCATCCAACAGTAACTGTTGGCCGCCAAATTGCTAACACAAACGATCAGCCTTCCATTTCGGATGATTCGCCAGTCCTGATAACAACGTCCAGCACAACTGGTAGGAACAAGTCAAAATTTCAATTTTTTGTATGATTACTTAGTTGTTTGTACACATTTTCAGCATTACCTCAATCGCCACCTAGGCTAATGTCAGTAGCAGGACAACAAATTATAACAAATTATGTTGATCGCCCAGTGGCAAACTGGAAGATTGCCCAAATTGACCGCCAAGTGCTAAAAATGGTCGCAAAGGCAATCACGCTCTTCGCATTGTCGAAGAGCCAGCTTTTCGCGATCTGATTATAGCTGTCAGCAAATGCCCAGGCTACAAGCTCCCGACTCGCAGCACACTGACAAGTGCGTTATTGCCCTCCGTTTACGAGGAAATAAAGGCGAAGGTTCGTGGTGAACTGCAAGTTGCAAGTGCAGTTTGCATTACAACAGATGCCTGGACATCGATTAGCAACCAAAAATATGTTGCAGTTACTGCACATTTTATAAATGCAGACTGTGAGCTACGTGCAAGGACATTAACTTGCCATGAGGAAAAAGAGCGCCATACTATGGACAATCTGGCAAATTTCCTCAGAAATGTGTTCAGCGAAAGGGAAATTGAAAATAAAATAACTGCAGTTGTTTCAGACAATGGAGTAGAGGTGGGCGCGGACATACTTTTTTGAGGCCCGGCCCGGCACGAGCACGAAACCTAGTCCCAAAAAAAAGCACGAGGCCCGCACGATTTTTTTTTGAAAAAGCACGGCCCGGCCCAAGCCAAACACGAAAATTTCAACAAAAAAAAAACCCATGCAATTTTTTTTAATTTATAGTATGTAATATACAAAGAAATTTAGTTAAGTCCAATACTTATTAATAATAACAGTGTTATAATATACAGGTTTTTAAATATAACTTATGGCAAGTTCTTATTTAAAAATAAAATTTTTTCTAAGTTTGAACTTTTTAAACGTGTACGACGCTCATTTAATATTATTCCAGAGGTAGAAAATAATCTTTCGCTCGTAGCTGAGCTTGCCGGAATGGCTAAAATGTAACGGGCAAGTCTTTTCATTAATTTGAGGTCACTACATTTCCAAAATTCTAACACATTTTGGTCTGAAATGGCTGCACAGCCATTTAAATATTTTTCGATTTCAATATTAAAAGAATTTAATTGTAACTTTGGTTTTTTGGAAAATTTTTTATCTTGAGTCCTACCGATTGTGCGGTTCGATTTTGCGGGCCTCCGGACTTTTGCGGGCCTTCGGGCTTTTGCGGGCCTCCGGGCTTTTTTCTTAGGTCCGGGGCCCGCAGGAACACGAACGAAACTCGATTTTTAGGCACGAGCACGTTTTTTTGGCAAAAGCCCGCGGGCCACGAAAAAAGCACAGCCCGCGCCCACCTCTAGTAATTACTAAATAAAATTATCCTTATAGAACAAGCCACATGTTTTCGGAGGTTTTAACATTTTCGCCGCAAGATAACCATTTTTGCCCAATGTACCTGTCTCTAGGCTCTCGACGCTGAAACACAAAATTGACTTCAGGCTGCTAGCGCGCTGGCCGAAGCATTTGCCTATTGCCAAACTTCACAAGCACCGCATACATTCATACGCAGGCCGTGCATGCATACACGCACACATGGAAACGATCGCACAGCGCAAAGAAGTACGCACATGCTTATCGTTCCGCTGTCGTTGTGCGACTGAAGCAGTTTTGATGCTATGTACTGTTTGTATTGAGAGCCGAACAGCTCAGTACCCCGGTCGGGCGATCAGCTGACGTCTGCTTCTGTTCTTCTTCTTCTCTGGGGTAAAAATCACTCGCAAAATCACTCTCAAACTGCGCCAGGGCTGTTTGACGTTGCTTAGTGCTATTATCACTAAGCAATGAACACATAGAGACGTCAAACAGCCCTGGCGCAGTTTGAGAGTGATTTTGCGGTCCCAGTACCCCAGAGAAGAAGAAGAACAGAAGCAGACGTCAGCTGTTCGGGCTGAACGCCCGACCGGGGTACTGCACAGTGCATAGCATCAAAACCTACCTACATAGATTATGTACAAGTCAGTTGAAATATATAAGTGAAGTGAACTCCACGCGCCCCGAATTGTGTACTTTTTTTCGACTTGTTTTCGCGTCGGTATAAATTCCACAGAGATTTTTCACCCCCAAGAAGGAAGATCCTACTGCCGCCACCACAAACATTGGTCCTTCGAGCCGGAGTATTATTTTTATATATTGGACACTAGAGTTTGAACTACTCCTCAAACTGAACTAACGAACTAAATCCCTGATTTTAGTTCATTAGTTCATTGGTCTTTAGTTCGTTGGTCTTTAGTTCGTTGGTCTTTAGTTCGTTGGTCTTTAGTTCGTTGGTCTTTAGTTCGTTGGTCTTTAGTTCGTTGGTCTTTAGTTCGTTGGTCTTTTGTTCTTTTGGTCTTCGAGTATTGTTCCTTCCTTTAGTTCGTTCGTTCAAATCTTGTTCATTTCATCCAATGGTTCGTTCATTTGAAGCACACTTTCGATTTATCGATATTAGAGCAAATATTTTTGTGCTTCCATAACGGTTCTTGAGATTTTTTAATATTTGAGTGCGCATGTTAAAAATTAAAAATGTTTGCAAAACGGAAGCGCTCAGATATATGGAACCACTTTGTTGTTGCAGAGAGTGGCAAAGGCAAATGTATTTATTGCAAAAAAGCTTATAAGCATAAGTGGAAACACACATAGTAATTTGGCGCGCCATATTAAAAGTGTGCATCCAACAGTAACTGTTGGCCGCCAAATTGCTAACACAAACGATCAGCCTTCCATTTCGGATGATTCGCCAGTCCTGATAACAACGTCCAGCACAACTGGTAGGAACAAGTCAAAATTTCAATTTTTTGTATGATTACTTAGTTGTTTGTACACATTTTCAGCATTACCTCAATCGCCACCTAGGCTAATGTCAGTAGCAGGACAACAAATTATAACAAATTACGTTTATCGCCCAGTGGCAAACTGGAAGATTGCCCAAATTGACCGCCAAGTGCTAGAAATGGTCGCAAAAGGCAATCACGCTCTTCGCATTGTCGAAGAGCCAGCTTTTCGCGATCTGATTATAGCTGTCAGCAAATGCCCAGGCTACAAGCTCCCGACTCGCAGCACACTGACAAGTGCGTTATTGCCCTCCGTTTACGAGGAAATAAAGGCGAAGGTTCGTGGTGAACTGCAAGTTGCAAGTGCAGTTTGCATTACAACAGATGCCTGGACATCGATTAGCAACCAAAAATATGTTGCAGTTACTGCACATTTTATAAATGCAGACTGTGAGCTACGTGCAGGGACATTAACTTGCCATGAGGAAAAAGAGCGCCATACTATGGACAATCTGGCAAATTTCCTCAGAAATGTGTTCAGCGAAAGGGAAATTGAAAATAAAATAACTGCAGTTGTTTCAGACAATGGAGTAGAGGTGGGCGCGGACATACTTTTTGAGGCCCGGCCCGGCACGAGCACGAAACCTAGTCCCAAAAAAAAAGCACGAGGCCCGCACGATTTTTTTTGAAAAAGCACGGCCCGGCCCAAGCCAAACACGAAAATTTCAACAAAAAAAAACCCATGCAATTTTTTTTAATTTATAGTATGTAATATACAAAGAAATTTAGTTAAGTCCAATACTTATTAATAATAACAGTGTTATAATATACAGGTTTTTAAATATAACTTATGGCAAGTTCTTATTTAAAAATAAAATTTTTTCTAAGTTTGAACTTTTTAAACGTGTACGACGCTCATTTAATATTATTCCAGAGGTAGAAAATAATCTTTCGCTCGTAGCTGAGCTTGCCGGAATGGCTAAAATGTAACGGGCAAGTCTTTTCATTAATTTGAGGTCACTACATTTCCAAAATTCTAACACATTTTGGTCTGAAATGGCTGCACAGCCATTTAAATATTTTTCGATTTCAATATTAAAAGAATTTAATTGTAACTTTGGTTTTTTGGAAAATTTTTTATCTTGAGTCCTACCGATTGTGCGGTTCGATTTTGCGGGCCTCCGGACTTTTGCGGGCCTTCGGGCTTTTGCGGGCCTCCGGGCTTTTTTCTTAGGTCCGGGGCCCGCAGGAACACGAACGAAACTCGATTTTTAGGCACGAGCACGTTTTTTTTGGCAAAAGCCCGCGGGCCACGAAAAAAGCACAGCCCGCGCCCACCTCTAGTAATTACTAAATAAAATTATCCTTATAGAACAAGCCACATGTTTTCGGAGGTTTTAACATTTTCGCCGCAAGATAACCATTTTTGCCCAATGTACCTGTCTCTAGGCTCTCGACGCTGAAACACAAAATTGACTTCAGGCTGCTAGCGCGCTGGCCGAAGCATTTGCCTATTGCCAAACTTCACAAGCACCGCATACATTCATACGCAGGCCGTGCATGCATACACGCACACATGGAAACGATCGCACAGCGCAAAGAAGTACGCACATGCTTATCGTTCCGCTGTCGTTGTGCGACTGAAGCAGTTTTGATGCTATGTACTGTTTGTATTGAGAGCCGAACAGCTCAGTACCCCCGGTCGGGCGATCAGCTGACGTCTGCTTCTGTTCTTCTTCTTCTCTGGGGTAAAAATCACTCGCAAAATCACTCTCAAACTGCGCCAGGGCTGTTTGACGTCTCTATGTGTTCATTGCTTAGTGCTATTATCACTAAGCAATGAACACATAGAGACGTCAAACAGCCCTGGCGCAGTTTGAGAGTGATTTTGCGGTCCCAGTACCCCAGAGAAGAAGAAGAACAGAAGCAGACGTCAGCTGTTCGGGCTGAACGCCCGACCGGGGTACTGCACAGTGCATAGCATCAAAACTGCTTCAGTCGCACAACGATAGCGGAACGATAAGCATGCGCGTACTTCTTTGCGCTATGCGATCGTTTCAATGTGTGTGTTTATGTATGCACATGCTGGCGTGTGAATGTATGTGTGAATAATGAAGTTTGGCAACTCATTATTGCATGGCCTGCGAGAAGTCAATTTTGTCTTTCAGCATCGAGACCAAGCAGCCTAGAGAGACTTCGAGACTTCGCATGTGTGTGTGTGTGTGCATGTTGGCAAGGGAGTGCTTTGTTGTTGCCGAAGCAGTGGTAGGCACGCGCCCATTAATTGTTTTGTTTTGATTGCTTGTTTGTCCTTTGTTTTGATTCATGTCGCGCATCTTCTAGCGTATTTGTTAATTATTTGCTGATTACCTTATTTCATATTAAATATTTTTTTTATTGTTTTATTACTAGCAGAAAATTTACAATATACTAATTTTAATATCTATTATTTTTAGGCCATGGATTTTAAAAAAATTCATGGTCTATTGTGTTTGTCGGAACGGAAATGTGCGTAACAGGCAGAAGGCGGCATCTCCGACCCCATAAACTATATATATTCTGAATCAGTATCAGTAGCCGAGTCGATTGAGCCATGTCTGTCTGTCCGTCTGTCCGTCTGTCCGTCTGTCTGTATGAACACCTGGATCTCAGAAACTATAAGAGCTAGAGTCACCAAATTTTGTGACAACATACGTATATATTGCAGTGTCTCAAAGTTTTTTTAAAATTTGGACACGCCCCTTCCCGCCTCTGTAAATCAGACATAACTACTTAAAACCTACAATATTAACTCAACAACCAAAGTTGTATATCATACATGACAAATACCTTATCACGGGCGTTATGTGAAAATTTCATTAAAATCGGACTATAAATAAGTGAGATATGATACGAACTAAACTCACTTTGAACATACATGTATATAATAATTAAGCAGACCTAATTTACGCAAGCATACCGAAGTTCAAATCTAGCGTCAGACACACAGCATTTTATTAAACTTTTTATTTGCATTGTATGGGAACAGAATTGGTTCACAATGCAGCTTTGCCGATGGGCGAAGAAGTGAGGCAATGGCCGAGTGGTTAGAGTGGCGGACGGCTGCGCGAGAGTGCGTGCGTTCAACTCCCGGTTGAGGCGGGTGCGAATTTTCATTTATTAATTATTTCTTATTTTATTTTTTTTATTCTAATAAACTAAAAGAAAAGTTACAGTCAAAAAAATTAAAATCAAGAAGAAACACATGTAATGAAATTTGGTACGCGCTAGAAGTGCATACCTATACCTATTGCCTACGGTATACTATGATAATCCATGGCCTTATACAGTCAGCTCCTGACTGTAGCGTTTGTATTTTTATTATTACTCCCCTTGAACATATAGAGAAACAAAATAAATCATTAAAATCAAATGAAATGCATTTTTATTTATTTCAGTAATTTTGTATTTATATAATGATACAAAAGCTAATTTTGAAACCTGTTAGCAGGTTTCAATTTACAACTTGTCTTATCAAATTATTTGTTTTGGTTTTGCGGTAGGTTTCGCTGCTGATATGCGTTTATGTATATTATATATATTAGCTTTTGTATCATTATATAAATACAAAATAGAGACACATAGAGACGTCAAACAGCCCTGGCGCAGTTTGAGAGTGATTTTGCGAGTGATTTTTACCCCAGAGAAGAAGAAGAACAGAAGCAGACGTCAGCTGATCGCCCGACCGGGTCAGCTCGCTGTTCGGCTCTCAGTACAAACAGTGAATAGCATCAAAACTGCTTCAGTCGCACAACGACAGCGGAACGATAAGCATGTGCGTACTTCTTTGCGCTGTACGATCGTTACCATGTGTGCGTGTATGCATGCACGGCCCGCGTATGAATGTATGCGGTGCTTGTGAAGTTTGGCAATAGGCAAATCCTTCGGCCAGCGTGCTGGCAGCCTGAAGTCAATTTTGTGTAGTGAGGGTTTTACGGGCCCCTGTGCAATACTTATCAGGGACTTCTACTTAAATTACCTTAATTAATAAATATATTTGTGATTACCAAAGGAATTAAATTGTAAAAATATATCCCCATTAATAACATTTTTATGTTTGGTAACAGTGAGCCCCTGACTGTTGAGAGCCCTTCTGTACCGCACACCCTGCGCACTTTTAGCTACGGGCCTGGCCAGCGTGAAATCAACTGTGTGTTTGTTTTTGTCTTTGTCATCGAGAGCTAAGAGACCGAATTACAGTGAGCCAAAATGGTTGGGCGGCAATTTTTTTACATCTGAAAACATGTGTATTTATGTTTAATTTTTGAGAATATGGATTGAATATTCATATTTATATAATATTTTGTAGAGCAAAATTATAATATCAAAAATAAGTTTTGATAATTCTAATTTTTTTGTATATGAGTTTACCAATATTGACAAAATTTGTGAATTAAAATAAAAAATTAGGAATACATAAATATGTAATTACTAAATAAAATGATCCTTATAGAACAAACCACAGTTCGGAGGTTTTAAATTTTCGCCGCAAGATAACCATTTTTGCCCACTGTACCTGTCTCTAGGCTCTCGACGCCGAAACACAAAATTGACTTCAGGCTGCCAGCGCGCTGGCCGAAGCATTTGCCTATTGCCAAACTTCACAAGCACCGCATACATTCATACGCGGGCCGTGCATGCATACACGCACACATGGAAACGATCGTACAGCGCAAAGAAGTACGCACATGCTTATCGTTCCGCTGTCGTTGTGCGACTGAAGCAGTTTTGATGCTTTGCACTGTTTGTACTGAGAGCCGAACAGCGAGCTGACCCGGTCGAGCGTTCAGCCGAAGTCTGCTTCTGTTCTTCTTCTTCTGTGGGGCAGCCGTTTTGAAAAATGACTCTCAAACTGCTTCAGGGCTGTTTGACGTCTCTATGTGTTCATTGCTTAGTGGTTCAATCTTTAGTTCGTTCGTTCGAGTCTTTTGGTCTTTAGTTCGTTCGTCAAAATCTTGTTCTTTCATTGACATCGTACAATTTTGCCATTCTCCGCGCATGTTTGCAACTGTCGATCGTAAAAAGTAAATGTTTTAAATAAAAAATAGTTGCATGTGGTATTAAAAATATATTAGGCTTAATTATGTTTAAATTTAAATTAAAAATAAAAATCAAAATTCAAAAACTAACAAAAAAATAGAATATATTATTACTAGAATATTGGCTTCAAGTTAAAAAGGAACTTCATGTTTTTGGTTGATATTAATATGTTGGCTAAGAATATAAATTAAATAATGTAACTATTCAATATTATTATGCAGGAATGTGAGCTTATCGACCTTGTTTGGTTGCAACAAGCTCCTTGGTCTGTTATAGACGTCTGCATGACTACAGTCAAAGCAGCATATGGTACTCTCACTCAAAGTTCTGACTGAATGAGTGAGACATTGAGTAAAATGGATTTGGCAAATGTGGTAAAGGCATGAGTAAAAAATTTACTATAACCGAACGGAGAGGCAATGTACGAATGAGTACTCGCGACTGAGTACTCGGAATAACCGAAGCGGTTAACTGTGCGCCGCATTGGCGACGTCAAATTTATTGCGTGTTTGTTTTTTCGTTTTCGATTTGCTTTTGCATGCAAGGCATAGAAAAATAGAAAGACATGAAATAATTTTTATGTATAAGTATATATTTTATTTATTTTAATTTTCAATAACAGAATGGAGAAACATTATTTGATTTACTGAATTAGAATTGTTAGCAATAATGCACCTTTTTTCCGAAATTAAATTTCTTGCGTATGAAAATGTTCTTTCAGATGCTGAGCTGCTCGCAGGAATACAAAAAATGGTGCAGCTAGCTTTATATAATTGGGGAAAACTATTTTTGTTTATGTGGCACCATTCAAGGCAATTGAAATCATCAGTATAGTTTACTGTTAGGTTCATGTAGCTTTCAATTTCATATTGTAGGGGGTCAATATCATTGGGTTGATTTTGGTCTTGAATGAAATCCGAAAATGCATCGTCACACAGGCTCGAAGAATTATTAGGAAAGGAATTTTTAGAAGTTAACGAAAATGTGTTCATAATATTTTTGCACTCTTCTATAATTTCTATTTTTTCGGTTGCCGAGCATTGTACAAGTTTATTTGTTGGTGGAAAAAGGAAAAGGGCTATTTTATGGTAGTTAGTAAGATATGGATGGATAACTATTGATATTTGATCGGACAAATGGGACTTAAGAATCTGCTTGAATCTGCAGTGCAACATTTCTCTAATTTTCTAATATATGGAATGGTTAGGTGGATGGTTGGATAATTAATGCCTTCCAGCTTTTTTGAGACCTCTTCAAATACAGAAAGCACGCGGACAATTGAGCTCAAATGATTTAAATTAATTCCATCAATTCTGGGTGTTTTGTGTTTTTCAATTAAAATATTTGTTATTTCAACCCAATTGACCTCCACTGACTTAAACAAATAGAAAATGGTATTCCACCTAGTTGGGCAAAAACTTTTTAAGGTAATTCCTAGGTTGGAATTGCTCCCAGACTTTTTAAAGTATTTCACAAGCTTGCTACATTTGATAACAAGATTCGCAACCTCCTGTACACCTTTAACTGCTTTCTCCACACAATTGTTAATCAAATGATTCATGCAGTGAATATGCCGGTTATCACGAAAGGCTGCTATCATATTGGAGCTACGGTCCGTCACTATGACAGGCTTTTCCTCCTCCAGGCAGCAATCAAAGTCATTTAGTATACCACGCATTTTCTTTAGTATAGTGGTACCTTTAAAATAAAATGAAATTGAATTACCAATAAAAAGTTACATATATAGTTTACTTACCAGTGCAGGCTTCACCTTCCATGGATTTTATTGCCAACATATGGCCTACTAGCGCTCCTTCCTTTATGTAATGGATTGTGCATGAGATATATGACGATCTTAAATAATTATCTGTCCAAATATCGCTTGTCACCGGATATCCAAAACTTTTAAAACTAATAATATCTTGCTTTGTTTTTTCAAAATAAGTTTCGTAGATAGCTGAAATGTTACGCGATATGGTCGTGGGATTCGGCAACAACTTTTCTACATTCACGTTTGGCCCGAATGTTGCTCCAACTTTAATAAGGAATGCTGCAAATTGTTTTAGGCCGGAATCCTGAATCATTTTAAAGAAGCGGCAATTTTTAACTGACCATTTTGTTATTATTTCTATGCCCTCTTGTTTCGTTTCCAAATCCACTTCGACGGGCGTAGCATTATCAAGATCGGCGTTCATAAGGAAGCATTTATGCTTTGTTAAGTTTGAAGTGCTTCCAGTAAATTTATACACACTGTAGCACTTTTTGCAGGCAACTACACCAGATATGTCCTCTCCATTCTTTTCTTTTATATTGCCGAATATTTCCCAAACTTTACTACGTCCCTTTTTAAGGTTGAAAATATACTCTCCATTTAAAAGTTTGGATTTAATGTCTTTATGTGTAGATACGGCTGCATCCGAAAACTATAAACGAAACATGCAGCCAATTATTATAAATTCTAAATATACCAACATAGAAGCTTCATACACTTACGTAATTACAAAGTTTGTTTGTAATACAAACACATGAAAAAGACAGCACGTGGTAGACTAAACATTTTGTTAAAGGAGACAAACACTTCAATTGAGCTAATTATTAATTTGTTATTCTATTTACACATATGTATATTATTTTTTTTTTACAATTTACAATTACTAAAGTACTTACGCTTTCGCCCAAGCTCTGCATTTTTATTATTATAAAATTTTCTGCTCTGTTGCGTCTGCTCAGCAAGCCATGAATGAAGAAAATGCCAAAATTTTATCCGAGTACTCTACACATTTACACTGCATCCACTCATTCTATCCATTCCGCTTTGGTTTGAATTTCACTCATTCCGCATACAACAAAAACAACGCTAGCCAACGCGCAATTATCTCTGTTGAAAACGTTTCGGCGCGCCGAATTGCGACTTAAGCTTGTGAGTACTCAATTAACCGAAAATTTTGAGTGCACTCGTGCAGACGTCTAGTCTGTTACTATCTATCGGTCTAACGAACGAACTAAAGGAACGGACAAAATACTCGAAGACCAAAAGAACAAAAGACCAACGAACTAAAGACCAATGAACTAAAGACCAAAAGACTAATGAACTAAAGACCAAAAGACTAATGAACTAAAGACCAAAAGACCAACGAACTAAAGACCAAAAGATCAATGAACTAAAGACCAAAAGACTAATGAACTAAAATTAGGGATTTAGTTCGTTAGTTCAATTTGAGGAGTTCAAGCGAACTAACTCTGAACTAAACGGCACAACTCTACTTGACAGGTCCGGCAACCCTTTCTTGACTTTCTCCCTTCTCTATTGACGCAGAATTGCAATACGTTTATTCCTTATTTGCTTTCAATTGAAATTGACTTCTGCTCAACTTTTGAGTTTTCAAACTTATTTCAAGGTAAAAAATGTTGCTCTAGTTTGTAAGTGATTGTTTTTTTAAGTGATTGTATTCGTTGATTTTCTAGTTGCTGTGTAAGTTGTAAAATAAAAGGCAAATCGTTTCTGTCATACATTGTTGCTGGACGCAGTACATTTAGTTGACTTTTTAAAATGTCTGAATTTAATACCCGTAACGGAGCTTCGATTAATTTCGGCAAAAGAAAGGCCAGTTATGCAGCTGCAGGCGGTCAAAAGTCAAAAAAAACTAAATCCACTAACAATAACAAGAACGCCGCCAAGAACAACAACAACAACGCAGAGCCTCCGCAACCAACACTTGCAAAAGAGACTCACTTGGTGGAGAAGATATTGAAAAAGCGCTATGTGGGCGGGCGGCCTCAGCTGCTATTGAAATGGCGGAACTTTCCCGAAACGGAGAATACCTGGGAGCCCATTGAGAATCTAGGCGGAGAATGCATGGGAATGTTGGCCGACTTTGATGCCAAAATGTTTGCTGAGCAATGCAAGAATAGGAACAAGGATAAATCGAAACCAAATCAAGATGAGAAATCCATTGGCAAAGCTTCGCACTAAACGTAACAGCAGCCTCGTATGCCTCTCACGGGTTTGACTGGATTCAGGCAAACTGTCACACACGACTTTTCGGTTGATAAGCAAGTCTAACAGTCGACCAAGCGCGACGCATGTGCTGCTCTCATTCATCAAACGCAGCATATGTATGCATATCTTTACCGTATATAAAACACATACCAACATATCTACGCCAACATCATGTACTTAGGTAATTAGTAGCGAGTTTTCTTCAGTTTTTGTTTTTATTTGAAATTAACGCTTTCTGTATTGTTATCATGAGAAATCTGTCAATGACATTGTCCATGACGTATAGTGTATGTAAAATACACCTCGATATGAGCATTATTTCTGGGAAAAGTACAATTAAGATACAACCAACAATTGTAAAAACATGTACAGCTAAATAAAAAAACACGGGTGAAGCATAAAAATAACAACACACTAGCATTGGCCAATTAAAATACTTGCATTTTCACATTATTTCCGCTTTATTCACCTGCAGTTCAGCTCGAAAAACGAGTTTAAAAACTCGATCAAAAAACATACCTGAAGTGGTGCACCTTTTACATACAAACACCCTTAAGAAATGGTAAACAACAAATCAAAGAGCACACATGATTTTAAACTGCATTTCCTATTGCCAACTACTGATGTGGTGCGGACTATCCTAAGCTTTAAATTCATCGCAGTGGAATTATCAAATATGCTATCGATAGCGAAAACTCTTTGCTTGACAGAAGAGTTGTTGATTTGGGTTCGTTTCAGGGACTTAGTTCATTAGTTCATTTTTTGATGAACTATAGTTAAATCTTTAGTTCGTTCGTTCGAGTCTTAGTTCGTTATATAGTTCAATCTTTTGGTCTTCGAGTCTTTTAGTTCGTTATATAGTTCAATCACTAAGCAATGAACACATAGAGACGTCAAACAGCCCTGAAGCAGTTTGAGAGTCATTTTTCAAAACGGCTGCCCCACAGAAGAAGAAGAACAGAAGCAGACTTCGGCTGAACGCTCGACCGGGTCAGCTCGCTGTTCGGCTCTCAGTACAAACAGTGAATAGCATCAAAACTGCTTCAGTCGCACAACGACAGCGGAACGATAAGCATGTGCGTACTTCTTTGCGCTGTACGATCGTTACCATGTGTGCGTGTATGCATGCACGGCCCGCGTATGAATGTATGCGGTGCTTGTGAAGTTTGGCAATAGGCAAATGCTTCGGCCAGCGTGCTGGCAGCCTGAAGTCAATTTTGTGTTTCTAGCCGGTAGTGAGGGTTTTACGGCCCCTGTGCAATACTTATCAGGGACTTCTACTTAAATTACCTTAATTAATAAATATATTTGTGATTACCAAAGGAATTAAATTGTACAAATATATCCCCATTAATAACATTTTTATGTTTGGTAACAGTGAGCCCCTGACTGTTGAGAGCCCTTCTGTACCGCACACCCTGCGCACTTTTAGCTACGGGCCTGGCCAGCGTGAAATCAACTGTGTGTTTGTTTTTGTCTTTGTCATCGAGAGCTAAGAGACCGAATTACAGTGAGCCAAAATGGTTATTTGGCGGCAATTATTTTAGCATCTGAAAACATGTGTATTTATGTTTAATTTTTGAGAATATGGATTGAATATTCATATTTATATTATATTTTGTAGAGCAAAATTATAATATCAAAAATAAGTTTTGATAATTATAAATTTTTTGTATATGACTTTACCAATATTGACAAAATTTGTGAATTAAAATAAAAAATTCGGAATACATAAATATGTAATTACTAAATAAAATTATCCTTATAGAACAGAGGACGTTTTAACATTTTCGCCGCAAGATAACCATTTTTGCCCACTGTACCTGTCTCTAGGCTCTCAACGCCGAAACACAAAATTGACTTCAGGCTGCCAGCGCGCTGGCCGAAGCATTTGCCTATTGCCAAACTTCACAAGCACCGCATACATTCATACGCGGGCCGTGCATGCATACACGCACACATGGAAACGATCGTACAGCGCAAAGAAGTACGCACATGCTTATCGTTCCGCTGTCGTTGTGCGACTGAAGCAGTTTTGATGCTTTGCACTGTTTGTACTGAGAGCCGAACAGCGAGCTGACCCGGTCGAGCGTTCAGCCGAAGTCTGCTTCTGTTCTTCTTCTTCTGTGGGGCAGCCGTTTTGAAAAATGACTCTCAAACTGCTTCAGGGCTGTTTGACGTCTCTATGTGTTCATTGCTTAGTGGTTCAATCTTTAGTTCGTTCGTTCGAGTCTTTTGGTCTTTAGTTCGTTCGTCAAAATCTTGTTCTTTCATTGACATCGTACAATTTTGCCATTCTCCGCGCATGTTTGCAACTGTCGATCGTAAAAAGTAAATGTTTTAAATAAAAAATAGTTGCATGTGGTATTAAAAATATATTAGGCTTAATTATGTTTAAATTTAAATTAAAAATAAAAATCAAAATTCAAAAACTAACAAAAAAATACAAACGCTACAGTCAGGAGCTGACTGTATAAGGCCATGGATTATCATAGTATACCGTAGGCAATAGGTATAGGTATGCATTTCTAGCGCGTACCAAATTTCATTACATGTGCTTCTTCTTGATTTTAATTTGTTTAACTGTAACTTTTCTTTTAGTTTATTAGAATAAAAAAAAAAATATAAATAAAATAAGAAATAATTAACAAATGAAATTTCGCACCCGCCTCAACCGGGAGTTGAACACACGCACTCTCGCACAGCCGTCCGCCACTCTAACCACTCAGCCATTGCCTCACTTCTTCGGCCATCGGCAAAGCTACATTGTGAACCAATTCTATTCCCATACAATGCAAATAAAAAGTTTAATAAAATGCTGCGTGTCTGACGCTAGATTTGAACTTCGGTATCTAGCGTAAATTAGGTCTGCTTAATTATTATACATTTGTATATGTTCAAAGTGAGTTTAATTCGTATCATATCTCACTTATTTATAGTCCGATTTTATTGAAATTTTCACATAACGCCCGTGGCAAGGTATTTGTCATGTAAGATATACAACTTTGGTTGTTGAGTTAATATTGTAGGTTTTAAATAGTTATTACCGATTTACATAGCCGGGAAAGGGCGTGTCTAAATTTTAAAAAAACTTTGAGACACTGCAATATATACGTATGTTGTCACAAAATTTGATGACTCTAGCTCTTATAGTTTCTGAGATCCAGGTGTTCATACAGACAGACAGACAGACAGACAGACAGACAGACAGACAGACAGAAGACGACAGACGGACAGACAGACATGGCTCAATCGACTCGGCTACTGATACTGATTCAGAATATATATAGTTTATGGGGTCGGAGATGCCTCCTTCTGCCTGTTACGCACATTTCCGTTCCGACAAACACAATAGACCATGAATTTTTTTAAAATCCATGGCCTAAAAATAGAATATATTATTACTAGAATATTGGCTTCAAGTTAAAAAGGAACTTCATGTTTTTGGTTGATATTAATATGTTGGCTAAGAATATAAATTAAATAATGTAACTATTCAATATTATTATGCAGGAATGTGAGCTTATCGACCTTGTTTGGTTGCAACAAGCTCCTTGGTCTGTTACTATCTATCGGTCTAACGAACGAACAAAATACTCGAAGACCAAAAGAACAAAAGACCAACGAACTAAAGACCAATGAACTAAAGACCAAAAGACTAATGAACTAAAGACCAAAAGACTAATGAACTAAAGACCAAAAGACCAAGAACTAAAGACCAAAAGATCAATGAACTAAAGACCAAAAGACTAATGAACTAAAATCAGGGATTTAGTTCGTTAGTTCAATTTGAGGAGTTCAAGCGAACTAACTCTGAACTAAACGGCACAACTCTACTTGACAGGTCCGGCAACCCTTTCTTAACTTTCTCCCTTCTCTATTGACGCAGAATTGCAATACGTTTATTCCTTATTTGCTTTCAATTGAAATTGACTTCTGCTCAAGTTTTGAGTTTTCAAACTTATTTCAAGGTAAAAAATGTTGCTCTAGTTTGTAAGTGATTGTTTTTTTAAGTGATTGTATTCGTTGATTTTCTAGTTGCTGTGTAAGTTGTAAAATAAAAGGCAAATCGTTTCTGTCATACATTGTTGCTGGACGCAGTACATTTAGTTGACTTTTTAAAATGTCTGAATTTAATACCCGTAACGGAGCTTCGATTAATTTCGGCAAAAGAAAGGCCAGTTATGCAGCTGCAGGCGGTCAAAAGTCAAAAAAAACTAAATCCACTAACAATAACAAGAACGCCGCCAAGAACAACAACAACAACGCAGAGCCTCCGCAACCAACACTTGCAAAAGAGACTCACTTGGTGGAGAAGATATTGAAAAAGCGCTATGTGGGCGGGCGGCCTCAGCTGCTATTGAAATGGCGGAACTTTCCCGAAACGGAGAATACCTGGGAGCCCATTGAGAATCTAGGCGGAGAATGCATGGGAATGTTGGCCGACTTTGAAGCCAAAATGTTTGCTGAGCAATGCAAGAATAGGAACAAGGATAAATCGAAACCAAATCAAGATGAGAAATCCATTGGCAAAGCTTCGCACTAAACGTAACAGCAGCCTCGTATGCCTCTCACGGGTTTGACTGGATTCAGGCAAACTGTCACACACGACTTTTCGGTTGATAAACAAGTCTAACAGTCGACCAAGCGCGACGCATGTGCTGCTCTCATTCATCAAACGCAGCATATGTATGCATATCTTTACCGTATATAAAACACATACCAACATATCTACGCCAACATCATGTACTTAGGTAATTAGTAGCGAGTTTTCTTCAGTTTTTTGTTTTTATTTGAAATTAACGCTTTCTGTATTGTTATCATGAGAAATCTGTCAATGACATTGTCCATGACGTATAGTGTATGTAAAATACACCTCGATATGAGCATTATTTCTGGGAAAAGTACAATTAAGATACAACCAACAATTGTAAAAACATGTACAGCTAAATAAAAAAACACGGGTGAAGCATAAAAATAACAACACACTAGCATTGGCCAATTAAAATACTTGCATTTTCACATTATTTCCGCTTTATTCACCTGCAGTTCAGCTCGAAAAACGAGTTTAAAAACTCGATCAAAAAACATACCTGAAGTGGTGCACCTTTTACATACAAACACCCTTAAGAAATGGTAAACAACAAATCAAAGAGCACACATGATTTTAAACTGCATTTCCTATTGCCAACTACTGATGTGGTGCGGACTATCCTAAGCTTTAAATTCATCGCAGTGCAATTATCAAATATGCTATCGATAGCGAAAACTCTTTGCTTGACAGAAGAGTTATTGATTTGGGTTCGTTTCAGGGACTTAGTTCATTAGTTCATTTTTTGATGAACTATAGTTAAATCTTTAGTTCGTTCGTTCGAGGTTAGTTCGTTATATAGTTCAATCTTTTGGTCTTCGAGTCTTTTAGTTCGTTATATAGTTCAATCACTAAGCAATGAACACATAGAGACGTCAAACAGCCCTGAAGCAGTTTGAGAGTCATTTTTCAAAACGGCTGCCCCACAGAAGAAGAAGAACAGAAGCAGACTTCGGCTGAACGCTCGACCGGGTCAGCTCGCTGTTCGGCTCTCAGTACAAACAGTGAATAGCATCAAAACTGCTTCAGTCGCACAACGACAGCGGAACGATAAGCATGTGCGTACTTCTTTGCGCTGTACGATCGTTACCATGTGTGCGTGTATGCATGCACGGCCCGCGTATGAATGTATGCGGTGCTTGTGAAGTTTGGCAATAGGCAAATGCTTCGGCCAGCGTGCTGGCAGCCTGAAGTCAATTTTGTGTTTCGGCGTCGAGAGCCTAGAGACCGAGGCACAGGGCCGTAGTGAGGGTTTTACGGGCCCCTGTGCAATACTTATCAGGGACTTCTACTTAAATTACCTTAATTAATAAATATATTTGTGATTACCAAAGGAATTAAATTGTACAAATATATCCCCATTAATAACATTTTTATGTTTGGTAACAGTGAGCCCCTGACTGTTGAGAGCCCTTCTGTACCGCACACCCTGCGCACTTTTAGCTACGGGCCTGGCCAGCGTGAAATCAACTGTGTGTTTGTTTTTGTCTTTGTCATCGAGAGCTAAGAGACCGAATTACAGTGAGCCAAAATGGTTATTTGGCGGCAATTATTTTAGCATCTGAAAACATGTGTATTTATGTTTAATTTTTGGGAATATGGATTGAATATTCATATTTATATTATATTTTTGTAGAGCAAAATTATAATATCAAAAATAAGTTTTGATAATTATAAATTTTTTGTATATGACTTTACCAATATTGACAAAATTTGTGAATTAAAATAAAAAATTCGGAATACATAAATATGTAATTACTAAATAAAATTATCCTTATAGAACAGAGGAGGTTTTAACATTTTCGCCGCAAGATAACCATTTTTGCCCACTGTACCTGTCTCTAGGCTCTCAACGCCGAAACACAAAATTGACTTCAGGCTGCCAGCGCGCTGGCCGAAGCATTTGCCTATTGCCAAACTTCACAAGCACCGCATACATTCATACGCGGGCCGTGCATGCATACACGCACACATGGAAACGATCGTACAGCGCAAAGAAGTACGCACATGCTTATCGTTCCGCTGTCGTTGTGCGACTGAAGCAGTTTTGATGCTTTGCACTGTTTGTACTGAGAGCCGAACAGCGAGCTGACCCGGTCGAGCGTTCAGCCGAAGTCTGCTTCTGTTCTTCTTCTTCTGTGGGGCAGCCGTTTTGAAAAATGACTCTCAAACTGCTTCAGGGCTGTTTGACGTCTCTATGTGTTCATTGCTTAGTGGTTCAATCTTTAGTTCGTTCGTTCGAGTCTTTTGGTCTTTAGTTCGTTCGTCAAAATCTTGTTCTTTCATTGACATCGTACAATTTTGCCATTCTCCGCGCATGTTTGCAACTGTCGATCGTAAAAAGTAAATGTTTTAAATAAAAAATAGTTGCATGTGGTATTAAAAATATATTAGGCTTAATTATGTTTAAATTTAAATTAAAAATAAAAATCAAAATTCAAAAACTAACAAAAAAATAGAATATATTATTACTAGAATATTGGCTTCAAGTTAAAAAGGAACTTCATGTTTTTGGTTGATATTAATATGTTGGCTAAGAATATAAATTAAATAATGTAACTATTCAATATTATTATGCAGGAATGTGAGCTTATCGACCTTGTTTGGTTGCAACAAGCTCCTTGGTCTGTTACTATCTATCGGTCTAACGAACGAACAAAATACTCGAAGACCAAAAGAACAAAAGACCAACGAACTAAAGACCAATGAACTAAAGACCAAAAGACTAATGAACTAAAGACCAAAAGACTAATGAACTAAAGACCAAAAGACCAACGAACTAAAGACCAAAAGATCAATGAACTAAAGACCAAAAGACTAATGAACTAAAATCAGGGATTTAGTTCGTTAGTTCAATTTGAGGAGTTCAAGCGAACTAACTCTGAACTAAACGGCACAACTCTACTTGACAGGTCCGGCAACCCTTTCTTGACTTTCTCCCTTCTCTATTGACGCAGAATTGCAATACGTTTATTCCTTATTTGCTTTCAATTGAAATTGACTTCTGCTCAACTTTTGAGTTTTCAAACTTATTTCAAGGTAAAAAATGTTGCTCTAGTTTGTAAGTGATTGTTTTTTTAAGTGATTGTATTCGTTGATTTTCTAGTTGCTGTGTAAGTTGTAAAATAAAAGGCAAATCGTTTCTGTCATACATTGTTGCTGGACGCAGTACATTTAGTTGACTTTTTAAAATGTCTGAATTTAATACCCGTAACGGAGCTTCGATTAATTTCGGCAAAAGAAAGGCCAGTTATGCAGCTGCAGGCGGTCAAAAGTCAAAAAAAAACTAAATCCACTAACAATAACAAGAACGCCGCCAAGAACAACAACAACAACGCAGAGCCTCCGCAACCAACACTTGCAAAAGAGACTCACTTGGTGGAGAAGATATTGAAAAAGCGCTATGTGGGCGGGCGGCCTCAGCTGCTATTGAAATGGCGGAACTTTCCCGAAACGGAGAATACCTGGGAGCCCATTGAGAATCTAGGCGGAGAATGCATGGGAATGTTGGCCGACTTTGAAGCCAAAATGTTTGCTGAGCAATGCAAGAATAGGAACAAGGATAAATCGAAACCAAATCAAGATGAGAAATCCATTGGCAAAGCTTCGCACTAAACGTAACAGCAGCCTCGTATGCCTCTCACGGGTTTGACTGGATTCAGGCAAACTGTCACACACGACTTTTCGGTTGATAAACAAGTCTAACAGTCGACCAAGCGCGACGCATGTGCTGCTCTCATTCATCAAACGCAGCATATGTATGCATATCTTTACCGTATATAAAACACATACCAACATATCTACGCCAACATCATGTACTTAGGTAATTAGTAGCGAGTTTTCTTCAGTTTTTTGTTTTTATTTGAAATTAACGCTTTCTGTATTGTTATCATGAGAAATCTGTCAATGACATTGTCCATGACATATAGTGTATGTAAAATACACCTCGATATGAGCATTATTTCTGGGAAAAGTACAATTAAGATACAACCAACAATTGTAAAAACATGTACAGCTAAATAAAAAAAACACGGGTGAAGCATAAAAATAATAACACACTAGCATTGGCCAATTAAAATACTTGCATTTTCACATTATTTCCGCTTTATTCACCTGCAGTTCAGCTCGAAAAACGAGTTTAAAAACTCGATCAAAAAACATACCTGAAGTGGTGCACCTTTTACATACAAACACCCTTAAGAAATGGTAAACAACAAATCAAAGAGCACACATGATTTTAAACTGCATTTCCTATTGCCAACTACTGATGTGGTGCGGACTATCCTAAGCTTTAAATTCATCGCAGTGGAATTATCAAATATGCTATCGATAGCGAAAACTCTTTGCTTGACAGAAGAGTTGTTGATTTGGGTTCGTTTCAGGGACTTAGTTCATTAGTTCATTTTTTGATGAACTATAGTTAAATCTTTAGTTCGTTCGTTCGAGTCTTAGTTCGTTATATAGTTCAATCTTTTGGTCTTCGAGTCTTTTAGTTCGTTATATAGTTCAATCACTAAGCAATGAACACATAGAGACGTCAAACAGCCCTGAAGCAGTTTGAGAGTCATTTTTCAAAACGGCTGCCCCACAGAAGAAGAAGAACAGAAGCAGACTTCGGCTGAACGCTCGACCGGGTCAGCTCGCTGTTCGGCTCTCAGTACAAACAGTGAATAGCATCAAAACTGCTTCAGTCGCACAACGACAGCGGAACGATAAGCATGTGCGTACTTCTTTGCGCTGTACGATCGTTACCATGTGTGCGTGTATGCATGCACGGCCCGCGTATGAATGTATGCGGTGCTTGTGAAGTTTGGCAATAGGCAAATGCTTCGGCCAGCGTGCTGGCAGCCTGAAGTCAATTTTGTGTTTCGGCGTCGAGAGCCTAGAGACCGAGGCACAGGGCCGTAGTGAGGGTTTTACGGGCCCCTGTGCAATACTTATCAGGGACTTCTACTTAAATTACCTTAATATTAATAAATATATATATAAAATAAATAATAAATATATTTGTGATTACCAAAGGAATTAAATTGTACAAATATATCCCCATTAATAACATTTTTATGTTTGGTAACAGTGAGCCCCTGACTGTTGAGAGCCCTTCTGTACCGCACACCCTGCGCACTTTTAGCTACGGGCCTGGCCAGCGTGAAATCAACTGTGTGTTTGTTTTTGTCTTTGTCATCGAGAGCTAAGAGACCGAATTACAGTGAGCCAAAATGGTTATTTGGCGGCAATTATTTTAGCATCTGAAAACATGTGTATTTATGTTTAATTTTTGAGAATATGGATTGAATATTCATATTTATATAATATTTTGTAGAGCAAAATTATAATATCAAAAATAAGTTTTGATAATTCTAATTTTTTTGTATATGAGTTTACCAATATTGACAAAATTTGTGAATTAAAATAAAAAATTAGGAATACATAAATATGTAATTACTAAATAAAATTATCCTTATAGAACAAACCACGTCGGAGGTTTTAACATTTTCGCCGCAAGATAACCATTTTTGCCCACTGTACCTGTCTCTAGGCTCTCGACGCCGAAACACAAAATTGACTTCAGGCTGCCAGCGCGCTGGCCGAAGCATTTGCCTATTGCCAAACTTCACCAGCACCGCATACATTCATACGCGGGCCGTGCATGCATACACGCACACATTGAAACGATCGCACAGCGCAAAGAAGTACGCGCATGCTTATCGTTCCGCTGTCGTTGTGCGACTGAAGCAGTTTTGATGCTATGCACTGTTTGTACTGAGAGCCGAACAGAGCGCTGCCCCGGTCGTGCGTTCAGCCGAAGTCTGCTTCTGTTCTTCTTCTTCTGTGGGGCAGCCCTTTTGAAAAATCACTCTCAAACTGTTACAGGCCTGTTTGACGTCTCTATGTGTTCATTGCTTAGTGGTTAAGCCTTATGTTATCAAGTGTGACCTTTATCGATATACTATTGTAAACTAATTAAGTTATCGGAAACCCTATCGATGGGATAGTGTTGTATAAGACAGGATTGAGCGAGCGTCACTATCGCATCGATAGGATAGTGTTGTGGAACACGAGAGAGGAGAGCGTCACTATCGTTTAAGAGCGCGAAGGAAACACATTGTAAAAAAGTTGAAAAGACCGCAATAAATAATTTAAACAATAAAGAATTGTCTCCACACACGGTAGGATTATTCCCCCTTTTTAGAGACTTTTAAGAGCTATGATTTTTTTAATCTCATAATTATTATTTACGGTCCCTGTTCTTTTTGAATAAGACATATACACATCATTCTATCGACATGAAAAACCTCAATGAGTAAAATACTAAATATACATATATATTCTCATTGCAGAGATCTTGCAGAATACAATAAGTCGGCAATCAAATATAAAACAGATGACAGTGAGAAACCACCTTTTAACTACTCCCACATTATTGGAATGGCTATGTTAGAAAACGGACGACTAACTCTTCAGCAGATTTATGCGTGGATTGAATCTAAGTTTGCATTTTTCAGAGTTGAAATGGAACGTAAGTTTACAATACATCAATAAAGGCCACCTTCGGCATTCCAAAGTTTTTGTGTCCCAAACGGATATAATTACTAAAAATAATGTAATATTTTAATATTTTAATCATTTTAACTTTTTTGTTGGGCACTACTATTATTTTGATTGGATCGAAATTATGCTGAGTAATAAAGAAAGGAAAAAATAAAAGAAAGCGATGAGATAGCTCAATATAACTTTATATTCTGAAACTACAGCCTTTGACAGTTGTTCAAAGCGATATGGAAATATAGATGAAAATGGAAATGCTTGTCGAGCACTACTATTAGTCATTCCAAAAGCGAGTGGTACCGGAAATTCGAATGGCTTATCTGTAGGATTCATTGAGATATATAGCAACACCTTTATTCACCTCTGAATTTTCTAAGCAATTTTAGATATTCTTGTTCAATATGTTCTTGACTGATATTCTGGTTCCCTTGCAAAATCGGGGTACATTTATATTTTAAAGAAGATTGTTTCTACAGCAACTATATGTTATATGATCCGTTTCGATTAAATTGTATATTCATATTATATGTATAGAAAAATGTTGATAGAGTAAATTTGGTTGCAATATACGCTATATCGGTTCGATCTGGTTTGTACCGACTTATTTACTGCGTGCATCAATAAGAAGTGTGCCAAGCTTTATCAACAAAGCTCGAAAACTGAGAGACTGTTTGAGAGAATTTACGTTGCAACAGACAGATGGGCAGAAATGGCTGGTGATGCTGACTCAAAATATATATACTCTATAGGGTCGGAGAAGTCTTCTAAGGTGCGTTGCAAGCGCAAAGTTTGCGCTGCAACAGGCAGTTACACTCGCCTGTTTATGTTGATTTATTATATGCTTTATAAGGTCGGAAATGTCTAGGGTATAAATAAAAATTTCAAATCATTTCAGAACTTTTGCACCTGTTTTAATGGCGTCGCTTTTTATCACAATGTGGCCAGCTTAGTTTCGTTTTTAAACACGTAAATCTATGTTGCTCACACAACTATCGATAACTTACAATTTCATAGAAGAATGTAGGGTATGCCAGCAATCAATGCAAGAACAAGTAGTGGCACGCCTTGTAAATCAAACAAATACTAGAATTAAGTTGAATAGTTGAAAACTTTTATGTTTTAAAATATTATGTCTAAGTTTGATTTGCATTGATAAGTTAAGTTATTTCTAAAATATATAGAATGAGCGGCACGCGATAGTGGGATACCTTTCGACCAATTTTTCTATGTAGTTTCATTTTTTAGATTCATACAGATATTCATCCGGTTCGTTCCGATTTATTTACTGTGTGCAGCAATAAGAAGCATGTGTCCCAAGTTTCGTCAACATACATAGTTCTAAAAGTCAGAGACTAGTTTGCGTTGGAGACTAGTTTGACATGGATAAATAGACTCCCACGGTGATGCTGATTCAGAATATATATACTTATAGGTTATAAATACTGTTTACACCTTCGTGCAGCTATAGGAACAACATCAAAATGACAATAGTTTAAGTTTTAAGTTAAAGTTACGCTACTATACACTCGTCATTCATCGGGGTAAGACGTATTTTCGTCGAGCTCTGTACAAAATAAAATACAAATATCAGCGAAAATACGCTATTAGCAATGTTAAATTGCTAATCTATATTATTTTGTTGTGTGTGGAAACATAAAATTAAAATAAAGAGAACAAAAATCAAATAGACAGCAAACAAATCGACAGTTCTAAAATGAGCCAAGGCGATTTGCGCGCTCAGCGGCAAAAAGAGCAAGACGAGCGCCGGCTCTCTCTCCAACGAAACAATGCATACTTCACCGTCGTGTCTGACGCCCGCGAGTGCCAAACAATCCATCGGGTCAATGATCTAGCACCTGCAGAAAGCAAACGATCGCGGTCTTGCTCACCAATGCTTATGACTACACGATGTGAAGCCGAACGCACTGAGAGCTTCTCTCTCACGCTCTCCCCATTGCAAACGGCGTCAAGCTCTATTGCTACCAGTACAGTAGTCTCGATATCTACTGCAACTGCACCTATAGCAACAACAACAACAACATCAACCGTATGCTCAGTACCGAGAGCTGTGTACATTTCTGCTGAACCAACAACAACCAAAGCAAGTGCACTCTCTCCGACTCTCGAAAACAAAAGCGGAAAAGAACCAAAACAAAACACAAAACTGTTTCAAACAGGGCTGGATCGCTACATTCAAATAAAGCGAAAGCTAAGCCCACAACAAAAAAGAGGCTGGCAATCAGCAGAAATTAAATCGCGCCAACGTTGACAACTCAACTTCAAATAGGTTTGCACTATTGGCTGACTCCGAAGTGCATCCAATCAAAGAACAGGAGCAGAAGAAGATTAAGCCGCCACCAATATTTATACGTGAGAAAACCTCAAGTGCGCTGGTTAACAAACTAGCTACAATCATCGGAGAAAACAAGTTCCACGTTATACCTCTTACCAAGGGAAACATACATGAAACGAAAGTGCAAACTCCGGATGAGTCTAGCCATCGGTCAGTGACCAAGTACCTGGATGAAGCTGGAAAGAGTTACTATACCTACCAGCTCAAAAGTGCACAAAGGATTGCAGGTTGTCATTAAAGGAATTGAATCAACAGTGACCCCATCCGAAATTATCGAGGCACTAAAGGAGAAAAACTTTAAAGCAAAAACGGTGATCAACATTCTTAACAGGAAGAAAGAGCCAAAGCCACTCTTCAAAGTCGAACTGGAGCCATCGAGTCAAAAAATCAGCAAAAATGAGGTACATCCTATTTATAAACTACAGTTTCTACTGCACCGGAGAATAACCGTCGAAGAGCCACACAAGCGCAAGTAGCCTGTGCAGTGCACCAACTGCCAAGAATATGGCCATACCAAAGCGTACAGCAGCCTAAAATCTATCTGCGTTGTTTGCAGCGATGCTCACAGTACCGCAAACTGTCCTAAGAACAAGGACGATACTTCAATTAAATTAAGCAGCAACTGTGGCAAAAAACACACAGCCAACTGGCGAGGATGCATTGTTTATAAGGAACTTAAGAGTCGCCTAAACAAACGAGTGGCTTCAGCTCGTGATCGTACCACACCAACAATTCACAAAGCAATGGAACCGACTACAACTAACATCCCTTTGCCTAGCAGCCACCGAACAGGTGCACTAAAATCAGGGAACCAAACACCAAAAGCGGACACCCCCCATTCATCAAACAAACACTCACGATAACATGCAATAGCAGCCAATTGGCGTTGAAGCGATTGTGCTTTCGATGCAGCAAAGCATCAAAGACTTTATGGCCTTCATGCAAGCAACTATGCAAGAGCTTATGAGGAACCAAACCATCCTTTTTCAAATGCTCGTTTCTTCTAAAACAGTATAATGTATCCCCTAATAATAGCAACCTGGAACGCTAATGGCGTTTCGCGGCACAAGCTAGAACTTGCTCAGTTCAAAGCCGACAGAAACATTGACGTTATGCTACTTTGCTTGGTTTGTTGCAGCTGGCGATTGGAATGCCAAGCACACGTACTGGGGATCTCGGATAGCGACCCCTAAAGGAAAACAGCTATACAACGCAATTATTAAACCGCAAAGCAAGCTTAATTATGTTTCTCTGGGTACGCCAACATACTGGCCAGCAGAGCCTAAAAAGCTTCCAGATTTGATTGACTTTGCCATCACTAAAAGGATATCCCAATCAATGATTACATCTGAGGCACTCTCAGAACTTTCATCTGATCACTGCCCGGTGCTCTTTAATCTTTCGTACCAACTGCAACACATCGAGCGGCCGTATAGACTTACAAGCAACAGGACGAACTGGGAGAGGTAAAAAAATATGTTTGTTCTCATACCGACTTCTCCAGCTCATTGGAAACCGAGCAAGACATCGGTCAGTTTGCTGGTAGCCTAGAATCAACACTTGTTGCAGCAGCAAAAGCGTCAACTCCACAAGATACCCACGGATCCAGTAAAAAGTTCAACATGACAAGTCGAGATACCGAACTCCTTGTGCTTGAAAAACGACGACTTCGAAGGGAGTGGCAGGTCACCTGGCGCAAAGAGTAGATTAAAAGCAGCTTCTCGCAGACTTACTAAAGCGCTTAACAAAAAAGAAGCGGACGCACAACTGCGCTACATCGAGAATCGCACGCCCACCAGCACAAAAAAACTCATTGTGGAAAGCGCACAGGAACCAGCAGAAACTGTCGTACCCCTCCGTAACCTTACCGGAAACTGGTCTCGTAGTGACATGGACAGAGCAAGAGCCTTCGCTGATCATCTCAAAAAGGTATTCCAACCAAATCCAGCCACTAACTCATTTACTCTCCCACCTTTAACTGCATCTGATTTAGAACCACAATATCCCATAGAATTCCGGCCAAGCGAAATAACGAAAGTCATTAGAGAGCAACTGGCGACTGGAAAATCGCCTGGCTTCGATTTAATAACCCCGAAAATGATCATCGAGCTCCCAATGTGTGCAGTTCTACAAATCTGCCTACTCTTCAACGCTATTACCAAAATTCCCTCAAAAGTGGAAGAAATCAGTTATAGTTATGATCCCTAAGCCTGGGAAAGACAAAACACAGCCATCATCATACAGGCCAATAAGCCTACTTACTTGTCTATCCAAGTTATTTGAAAAAGTACTGCTGCCCCACCTCAAAACACACGGCACACTCCCATCGCCATATTTTGGTTTTCGGGCAAAACATGCAGCTATTGAGCAGGTTAACCGCATCACTACAGAAATTCGCACTGCTTTTGAGCATCGTGAATATTGCACAGCTTTATTTTTCGACGTTGCACAAGCATTCGACAGAGTATGGTTGGATGGACTTATGTTTAAAATAACCAAACTATTGCCTCAAAACTTACATAAGCTTCTAAAGTCTTACTTATACCAAAGAGTGTTCGCGGTTAGATGTAGTTCAAGCACTTCAAGCGATTGTACTAAAGAAGCTGGAGTGCCCCAAGGAAGTGTTTTAGATCCAATTCTATACATCCTATACACGGCGGACATCCCAACAGACTACCAGCTAACAATATCCACATTCGCTGATGACACTGCAATACTGAGTCGATCCAGATGCCCAGTAAAAGCTACGATGCAACTAGCACGCCATTTAACATTTGTAGAACATTGGCTTGCAGATTGGCGCATACGAGTAAACGAACAAAAATGCAAACAGGTTACGTTTTACCTTTAAGAAACAAAGCTGCCCGCACTTGGTTATGAACCACACGCGCATCCCACAAGCCGATGATGTAACATACTTAGGTATTCATCTAGACAAGCGACTCACCTGGCGGAAATACATAGAAGTCAAGACGACACACCTGAGACTAAAAGCAAAGGATCTACACTGGCTTATAAACGTTCGGTCTCCCCTAAGCCTGGAGTACAAAGTCCTTTTGTATAACTCCGTTCTTAAACCCATATGGACCTATGGCTCCGAGCTATGGGGCAATGCATCAAGAAGCAACATCGACATCGTACAGCGAGCACAGTCTAGGATTCTGAGAATCATAACTGGAGCTCCATGGTATCTTCGGAACGAGAATATACATAGAGACCTAAAAGTAAAACTTGTTATTGAGACAATAACAGAGAAAAAAAGTAAAATACAAGGAAAAACTAGGCTCACCTCCAAATCCCCTTGCGAGAAAACTTCATCGAGTATGCAGCCAAAGTCGACTGCACCGCAACGCTCAACCAGCCCAGCGTTAAGTTTGTTAGGCCACATAGTACGAATCATCTCATAAAATGATAATTAGCTAGTTTAGAATAAGATTTGAAAACTTATTGTTAGTCTCTTAAGTTAAAGGGAAGATTCAATAAATAAGAAAAAAAGTTGAAAAAAAAAAAAATACAAACACTACAAATACAAACACTACAGTCAGGAGTTGACTGTATAAGGCTATGGATTATCATAGTATACCGTAGGCAATAAGTATAGGTATGCATTTCTAGCGCGTAACAAATTTCATTATCTGTGTTTCTTCATGATTTTTTTGGCACGAACTTAGAATGCATATTGCGTCTTGTCGTTTGGTCTAATGTCTCACCATTTTCGACGACTACCAGAGAAGTTCAGTGGGTGAGTGGACGATGTCCCTATGCCTATGTCATGTAAGATATACAACTTTGGTTGTTGAGCTAATATTGTAGTTTTTAAATAGTTATTACTGATTTATAGAGGGGGGAAGGGGCGTGTCAAAATTTTAAAAAACTTTGAGACACTGCAATATATACGTATGTTGTCACAAAATTTTATGACTCACAGTTTCTGAGATCCACGTGTTCATACAGACAGACAGACAGACGGACAGACAGACATGGCTCAATCGACTCGGCTACTGATTCTGATTCAGAATATATATAGTTTATGGGGTCGGAGATGCCTCCTTCTGCATGTTACGCACATTTCCGTTCCGACAAACTCAATAGACCATGAATTTTTTTAAAATCCATGGCCTAACAACATCGACTCAGAACACACATACAGACTCGAACATTTAAATAGTGAGGAAAAATACAGACTTACAAATTTATTAAAAGAGTTCAGTGACATTCAATATTGTGAAAATGAAAACCTTACATTCACAAGTATAATACGACATGATATAAAAACTTTTCACGAAAACCCAGTTTACAAACAACCATACTCATATTCGTTCGCCTACGAAGCAGAAGTAACAAGATATTCTACGCGAAAGCGACTCCCCTACTGCAGTCCATTATGGATTGTTCCCAAAAAAATAGATGCCTCAGGCAAACCGAAATTCAGGTTGGTCGTGGACTATCGAAACCTAAATGAAATAACAATAAATAATAAATTTCCGATTCCTAATATGGACGAAATACTAGGCAAATTAGGAAAATGTCAGTATTTACTACGATTGACTTAGCAAAAGGCTTTCACCAAATCGAAATGGACCCTAAGTCTATACCAAAAACCGCGTTTTCGACCAAACATGGTCACTATGAGTACACTCGCATGCCATTTGGCTTAAAAAATGCTCCTGCAACCTTCCAACGGTGCATGAATTACGTCTTAAAAGATCTCATTAACAAGCATTGCCTTGTTTATTTAGATGATGTGATCATCTATTCAACATCTCTGAACGAACACCTAGACTCACTGAGAAAGGTTTTTGAGAAACTAAAAGAGGCCAAACTGAAACTCCAATTGGACAAATGCGAATTCCTGAAAAACCAAACAAATTTCTTAGGTCATATTATAAGTCGTGAAGGCATACGACCCAATAAAGAGAAAGTTAAAGCAATCGAAAAATTTCCCCTCCCAAATACACCGAAAGAAATCAAATCTTTCTTAGGCTTATGCGGGTATTACCGTAAGTTCACACCAGATTTTGCAAAGATTGCAAAACCTCTGACGATATTTCTAAAAAAAGGAGCTATTTGAAAAGTTGAAAACACTCATAATGAACGACCCAATTTTGATTTGCCCTGATTTCACAAAAACATTTCAAGTCACTACTGACGCTAGCAATTTCGATATAGGAGCCATGTTATCACAAGACAATAAACCAGTAAGCTGTGCAATCAGAACATTAAATGATCATGAACAAAATTATAGCACTATTGAAAAAGAACTACTAGCAATCGTTTGGGCAACCAAATATTTCTATATGGAGTCCCCTTTGAGATTTTGAGCGATCACATTCCCCTTGTTTGGCTAAATAACATTAAAGAACCTAATATGACACTACAACGTTGGCGAATGACTTAGTGAATATAATTTCAAAATCAAATTTTTAGAAGGTAAACTAAATCACGTAGCAGACGGTGCAGTGCACCAACTGCCAAGAATATGGCCATACCAAAGCGTACAGCAGCCTAAAATCTATCTGCGTTGTTTGCAGCGATGCTCACAGTACCGCAAACTGTCCTAAGAACAAGGACGATACTTCAATTAAATTAAGCAGCAACTGTGGCAAAAAACACACAGCCAACTGGCGAGGATGCATTGTTTATAAGGAACTTAAGAGTCGCCTAAACAAACGAGTGGCTTCAGCTCGTGATCGTACCACACCAACAATTCACAAAGCAATGGAACCGACTACAACTAACATCCCTTTGCCTAGCAGCCACCGAACAGGTGCAGTAAAATCAGGGAACCAAACACCAAAAGCGGACACCCCCATTCATCAAACAAACACTCACGATAACATGCAACAGCAGCCAATTGGCGTTGAAGCGATTGTGCTTTCGATGCAGCAAAGCATGAAAGACTTTATGGCCTTCATGCAAGCAACTATGCAAGAGCTTATGAGGAACCAAACCATCCTTTTTCAAATGCTCGTTTCTTCTAAAACAGTATAATGTATCCCCTAATAATAGCAACCTGGAACGCTAATGGCGTTTCGCGGCACAAGCTAGAACTTGCTCAGTTCAAAGCCGACAGAAACATTGACGTTATGCTACTTTGCTTGGTTTGTTGCAGCTGGCGATTGGAATGCCAAGCACACGTACTGGGGATCTCGGATAGCGACCCCTAAAGGAAAACAGCTATACAACGCAATTATTAAACCGCAAAGCAAGCTTAATTATGTTTCTCTGGGTACGCCAACATACTGGCCAGCAGAGCCTAAAAAGCTTCCAGATTTGATTGACTTTGCCATCACTAAAAGGATATCCCAATAAATGATTACATCTGAGGCACTCTCAGAACTTTCATCTGATCACTGCCCGGTGCTCTTTAATCTTTCGTACCAACTGCAACACATCGAGCGGCCGTATAGACTTACAAGCAACAGGACGAACTGGGAGAGGTAAAAAAATATGTTTGTTCTCATACCGACTTCTCCAGCTCATTGGAAACCGAGCAAGACATCGATCAGTTTGCTGGTAGCCTAGAATCAACACTTGTTGCAGCAGCAAAAGCGTCAACTCCACAAGATACCCACGGATCCAGTAAAAAGTTCAACATGACAAGTCGAGATACCGAACTCCTTGTGCTTGAAAAACGACGACTTCGAAGGGAGTGGCAGGTCACCTGGCGCAAAGAGTAGATTAAAAGCAGCTTCTCGCAGACTTACTAAAGCGCTTAACAAAAAAGAAGCGGACGCACAACTGCGCTACATCGAGAATCGCACGCCCACCAGCACAAAAAACTCATTGTGGAAAGCGCACAGGAACCAGCAGAAACTGTCGTACCCCTCCGTAACCTTACCGGAAACTGGTCTCGTAGTGACATGGACAGAGCAAGAGCCTTCGCTGATCATCTCAAAAAGGTATTCCAACCAAATCCAGCCACTAACTCATTTACTCTCCCACCTTTAACTGCATCTGATTTAGAACCACAATATCCCATAGAATTCCGGCCAAGCGAAATAACGAAAGTCATTAGAGAGCAACTGGCGACTGGAAAATCGCCTGGCTTCGATTTAATAACCCCGAAAATGATCATCAAGCTCCCAATGTGTGCAGTTCTACAAATCTGCCTACTCTTCAACGCTATTACCAAAATTCCCTCAAAAGTGGAAGAAATCAGTTATAGTTATGATCCCTAAGCCTGGGAAAGACAAAACACAGCCATCATCATACAGGCCAATAAGCCTACTTACTTGTCTATCCAAGTTATTTGAAAAAGTACTGCTGCCCCACCTCAAAACACACGGCACACTCCCATCGCCATATTTTGGTTTTCGGGCAAAACATGCAGCTATTGAGCAGGTTAACCGCATCACTACAGAAATTCGCACTGCTTTTGAGCATCGTGAATATTGCACAGCTTTATTTTTCGACGTTGCACAAGCATTCGACAGAGTATGGTTGGATGGACTTATGTTTAAAATAACCAAACTATTGCCTCAAAACTTACATAAGCTTCTAAAGTCTTACTTATACCAAAGAGTGTTCGCGGTTAGATGTAGTTCAAGCACTTCAAGCGATTGTACTAAAGAAGCTGGAGTGCCCCAAGGAAGTGTTTTAGATCCAATTCTATACATCCTATACACGGCGGACATCCCAACAGACTACCAGCTAACAATATCCACATTCGCTGATGACACTGCAATACTGAGTCGATCCAGATGCCCAGTAAAAGCTACGATGCAACTAGCACGCCATTTAACATTTGTAGAACATTGGCTTGCAGATTGGCGCATACGAGTAAACGAACAAAAATGCAAACAGGTTACGTTTTACCTTTAAGAAACAAAGCTGCCCGCACTTGGTTATGAACCACACGCGCATCCCACAAGCCGATGATGTAACATACTTAGGTATTCATCTAGACAAGCGACTCACCTGGCGGAAATACATAGAAGTCAAGACGACACACCTGAGACTAAAAGCAAAGGATCTACACTGGCTTATAAACGTTCGGTCTCCCCTAAGCCTGGAGTACAAAGTCCTTTTGTATAACTCCGTTCTTAAACCCATATGGACCTATGGCTCCGAGCTATGGGGCAATGCATCAAGAAGCAACATCGACATCGTACAGCGAGCACAGTCTAGGATTCTGAGAATCATAACTGGAGCTCCATGGTATCTTCGGAACGAGAATATACATAGAGACCTAAAAGTAAAACTTGTTATTGAGACAATAACAGAGAAAAAAAGTAAAATACAAGGAAAAACTAGGCTCACCTCCAAATCCCCTTGCGAGAAAACTTCATCGAGTATGCAGCCAAAGTCGACTGCACCGCAACGCTCAACCAGCCCAGCGTTAAGTTTGTTAGGCCACATAGTACGAATCATCTCATAAAATGATAATTAGCTAGTTTAGAATAAGATTTGAAAACTTATTGTTAGTCTCTTAAGTTAAAGGGAAGATTCAATAAATAAGAAAAAAGTTGAAAAAAAAAAAATACAAACACTACAAATACAAACACTACAGTCAGGAGTTGACTGTATAAGGCTATGGATTATCATAGTATACCGTAGGCAATAAGTATAGGTATGCATTTCTAGCGCGTAACAAATTTCATTATCTGTGTTTCTTCATGATTTTTTTGGCACGAACTTAGAATGCATATTGCGTCTTGTCGTTTGGTCTAATGTCTCACCATTTTCGACGACTACCAGAGAAGTTCAGTGGGTGAGTGGACGATGTCCCTATGCCTATGTCATGTAAGATATACAACTTTGGTTGTTGAGCTAATATTGTAGTTTTTAAATAGTTATTACTGATTTATAGAGGGGGGAAGGGGCGTGTCAAAATTTTAAAAAACTTTGAGACACTGCAATATATACGTATGTTGTCACAAAATTGTATGACTCACAGTTTCTGAGATCCACGTGTTCATACAGACAGACAGACAGACAGACAGACAGACGGACAGACAGACATGGCTCAATCGACTCGGCTACTGATTCTGATTCAGAATATATATAGTTTATGGTGTCGGAGATGCCTCCTTCTGCATGCACGCACATTTCCGTTCCGACAAACTCAATAGACCATGAATTTTTTTAAAATCCATGGCCTAACAACATCGACTCAGAACACACATACAGACTCGAACATTTAAATAGTGAGGAAAAATACAGACTTACAAATTTATTAAAAGAGTTCAGTGACATTCAATATTGTGAAAATGAAAACCTTACATTCACAAGTATAATACGACATGATATAAAAACTTTTCACGAAAACCCAGTTTACAAACAACCATACTCATATTCGTTCGCCTACGAAGCAGAAGTAACAAGATATTCTACGCGAAAGCGACTCCCCTACTGCAGTCCATTATGGATTGTTCCCAAAAAGATAGATGCCTCAGGCAAACCGAAATTCAGGTTGGTCGTGGACTATCGAAACCTAAATGAAATAACAATAAATAATAAATTTCCGATTCCTAATATGGACGAAATACTAGGCAAATTAGGAAAATGTCAGTATTTACTACGATTGACTTAGCAAAAGGCTTTCACCAAATCGAAATGGACCCTAAGTCTATACCAAAAACCGCGTTTTCGACCAAACATGGTCACTATGAGTACACTCGCATGCCATTTGGCTTAAAAAATGCTCCTGCAACCTTCCAACGGTGCATGAATTACGTCTTAAAAGATCTCATTAACAAGCATTGCCTTGTTTATTTAGATGATGTGATCATCTATTCAACATCTCTGAACGAACACCTAGACTCACTGAGAAAGGTTTTTGAGAAACTAAAAGAGGCCAAACTGAAACTCCAATTGGACAAATGCGAATTCCTGAAAAACCAAACAAATTTCTTAGGTCATATTATAAGTCGTGAAGGCATACGACCCAATAAAGAGAAAGTTAAAGCAATCGAAAAATTTCCCCTCCCAAATACACCGAAAGAAATCAAATCTTTCTTAGGCTTATGCGGGTATTACCGTAAGTTCACACCAGATTTTGCAAAGATTGCAAAACCTCTGACGATATTTCTAAAAAAAGGAGCTATTTGAAAAGTTGAAAACACTCATAATGAACGACCCAATTTTGATTTGCCCTGATTTCACAAAAACATTTCAAGTCACTACTGACGCTAGCAATTTCGATATAGGAGCCATGTTATCACAAGACAATAAACCAGTAAGCTGTGCAATCAGAACATTAAATGATCATGAACAAAATTATAGCACTATTGAAAAAGAACTACTAGCAATCGTTTGGGCAACCAAATATTTCTATATGGAGTCCCCTTTGAGATTTTGAGCGATCACATTCCCCTTGTTTGGCTAAATAACATTAAAGAACCTAATATGACACTACAACGTTGGCGAATGACTTAGTGAATATAATTTCAAAATCAAATTTTTAGAAGGTAAACTAAATCACGTAGCAGACGGTTTATCTCGTTTCAAAATTGAAGAAAACATGGTAGGCGAAGAAGAAAATATGTCAACAGCATCAACAACACATAGCTCATCAGAAATCAACGAAACTTACATTGAAATTTTACATTACATTGAAACGCCGCATTGAAGCGACGCCTCATATTATTACTTTATATTGTTATTATTATTAAATAAATATTAAGTTATATCTAAGCCCAATATACCCGGTAGCAGTTCTTGAGTAGAGCAGCATAGCAAAAGACAGGGGCATAGGCAGGAACAAGAAAGCAGGGTACATCGCATAGAAAACACCAGACAGTCGACGCCCATGCCCAGCGCACAAGTTAAAAGTTACGGTACCTCGGTACCCAGACCGCGAACACTTGCACACATAACGGTGCCTCGCACACTTTTGCACAACGACAACAACAAACAGCGAAAACCTCGTGCATAGACAACGGCACCCGCAACGGCACCGCTACCAAATTTTGGGCAGCGGCGCCAGACAAACGGCGACGCTAAGTCAGCGACGCTAAGTCGGCAGCGACGCTCAGCCCGCAGCGACGCTCAGCCAGCAGCGAAGTTAGGCAAGCAGCGGCTGCAGGCAGCGAAGTGCAAGCAGAGCCACAGCAGCCAGGCAAGATCGGCCGAAGGCAGCGGCGACATGTACGCAGCAGCGGCGACATGTTCGCAGCAGCGAAATGCAAGCTGCCAAAATTAGGCCAAGGGCAGTCGATCGAGCGCAGTCAAGGCGAAAAGTAGCAAAAGCTCTCCCACGGGGATATTAAAGTGCAAAGTAAATACATATATAAAGTGAAGTGTCCAAGGACCAGAAAAAGGACAAAGGAAGCAATGAATCCTGTAGAAGGAGAGTCCAGGTGAGCAGGATAATTTATATATATAGAACGTAGTAGAATAGCTAACGTAGATGGTGCGAGTAGGCAGGGAGACAGGGCCTAACCTTAAAAAAACAACTAAAAGTAACTAGCGATAGAAAGCAACAGTAAAACGCGATATCTTCTTTAATATTAAACAAAACAAAACCAGCAGTGATCATTAAAACATACCCTGTAAAACATTCTTCCTCTCTAGCGCAGTGCAAACAAAAGTGGCGTGTACGTGTGTGTTAGTGTGAGTGTGTAGTCGCAGAGTGGTGCTGTCTGGCATGTCGGTGCTCCGCTGACCAGCAGGCGACTCTGAGCGTACACACACACACACCGTGTCGTGAGTGAACGTTGGTGACAAGTGGGTGCGTGAGCGTGTGCTTCAACGAGTTGCGGCGTGGTGCAATACACCGCCCGGCGACACGTGGGAGTACAAGTGAAAGTACCCACGGTCGCGTGCGTTCCTCACGACGAGCAGGCACGCGTGACACGCGACATGTGCACGTGAGTCACAAACAGACCACGTGGTGATAGGACCCATGTGGAGACCCACATTCCCAGCGAGTACACGTGTGTGACACAGACCACGTGTGACCCTATACCCTGTAATACCCCAGTAGGGTATGACCCACTATAGCTCTTCTCACACTAAAAGTCATAATAGTCCATAGTTTTACATAAATGTTCTGTAAAGACCCTGGCGGGACTGAGATATGTACCCCAGCCTGAGAAAACATCCTTACAGATGGCGCCCGAGCAGGGACTACTATGACTAGATATTTAGTTTCGAGAATTTTTAACAACTTTTCGTGGATTAAAGCCCCACATAGCTATTTCATGCAGGGTATAGTAGGAGAGCACGAGGCCCAGGGCATCGAGCAGACAATATACATCGTTACATGTATATTGTCCATAGTTTTTATATAAATCGTAGGACAGGTTCCACACCTGTCTACGACTAGCAAGTTTCACGTAGAGCAGCAGTAGCAAGCGTACGCAGGTACACCAATTTAGGCAGACGACGCATAGTTTTACATAGATAGTCGTAGGACAGGTTCCACATATGTCTACGACTACTACGCACATTGACGTGTGCGAAAATCTCGACCTTCTGATTTATAGCGACGACATCGCTCAGGCAACTTGTATATAAAACTCGGTACCGAATACCGAGAAAGAGGATTCGCGTCCGGAGCCCCAAGCAGTCAACATCGACAACGTTGACCAACATTATAATACCCTGTGCATCCTTCGAAAACATTTTTCTACGAGCGAATATTCCGCGGATCCTGTCATCTGGAGAACATTTTTTTTTTTTGTGAACAGTTATACAAATCGAGTCGCGTCCGGTACTCCCAGTGGTCAACATCGACAACATTAAAAACTTTTATACCCTGTGCGCGGCCTACGAACATTTAATATCGTGAACTATCGACGGCAGAGATACAGTGACACACGGCACACATACCTCGCGAACAATTTTTTGACTTTTCTTACCGTCGCCGAGAAGTGAAACAAATAAAACAAACTCGCCCAACATGGGAACACGTTGGATCGCGTTCCGGAGGAAGAGCGAGCTACAGCTCATCCTCAAGGAATTCGGGCTGGACACGAGCGGTACAGTGGAGGAGATGCGGAGCCGCCTAGTAACCTTCATCAACCAAGGGGACCTGTCAAAGGAACAGCTGCAGCGAATTATGGAGCTAGAGGCCAGTTTGGGAAATGCAGCTACACCGGAGCCGAAACAACATGCACCATGCTCACGCGACACCTCGAAGGCACCGACGGAAGACGACACAGAAATCGTCATCCCCATACCGAGTCTGGAAGTTCGACGGGCAGCGAGTCCTTCAAGGAGCGCTACTAGCCGACACGTCCCACCCGCTCCAGCCTCCAGTGCGGCATTTCCAGCCGTCAGTAGGACCAGCGGACCGGGCCACAGATGGTTAGGCCCATACGAGTTGGCCGATCGTGTACGGGGATGGGGTGTAGCCTTCAATGGCAACGCCACTGATCCGTGGAGTTTTATTGAGCAACTGGAGGAGAAGGCAGCGTTGTACGACATTGACGTCCAACAGTTACCACAAGCGGTAGCGGACGTGCTAACGGGCCAAGCGGAGGACTGGTTCAGGGTCAACACCCTCTACAAAGTCACCTGGGAGGAGTTCAAGCAGGAGTTTTTGGTATTCTTCCTCCCCCCCGCGCTATTTTCAACGTTTGGAGGACGAGATAAGGACCCGAACCCAACTCCGAGACGAACGTTTCCGGGACTACGCACTGGCACTGCGACTGATGATGCGACGCGCTCAGTACACCAAGGAGCAGGAGCTGGACAGGATCTATGACAACATGATGCCGGAGTATCAACTGTTCACCCGCCGTCACGAGTTTCAAACGCTGGCTCAGCTGAGCAAACTGGTGATCACGTACGAGACCACGAAGGAGCTGCAACGCCAAGCGACGAGCCAAGCTGATCGGTGGAGAGAGAACCCGAAGCCACCGAACCCGCCAGTGACGAACAACGCACCACCGACAACACAGACTCCCACAGCAGCGACACCACCCACAGGAGCAACCAAGGGCGACCTGCAGCGCGTGTGCCACAACTGCGCTCAGCCTGGACATCTACAGGCGGACTGCCGTAATAGCCGCGTGTTGTTCTGTTGGGACTGCGGTCGACACGGCGTGCGCACAGTGGACTGCTCTCGAAGGACTACGTCGGGAAATGCTGCGCGTCTTCAGCCGATGGGGAACAACTTGGAGACGCCGCACCGCAGTTCCCAGGAGTAGCACCTCTGAGGTGCGGGAAGGGACGTGTCATCGCGAATGTGCGCATCGAGGGAACAACAACGGACGCCACGATCGACACGGGAGCCACACGCAGCTTCGTTCGCGAGCGTATGGCGGCCAGGCCGAGCACACCGGAGAACGAGCGAGCAGCACTGATCCGTATCAAACTGGCGGATGGACTAGCAAGAGACGAAGTACACGAGAGAGACACCGAGGGACAATCTTGAGCACGAGAGGACACAGGAGAACAACAACGAGACACCGAGGGACAATCCAGGACACCGGAGACCACGCAGCGAGGCACCGAGCATCGGAGAAGCGCGGAGGGATCACCGGCAGCCACACGAGCAGAGTTACAACAGCGAGACCCCGAGGGACAATCCAGGGCACCGGAGACCACGCAGCGAGGCACCGAGCATCGGCGAAGCGCGGAGGGATCACCGGCAGCCACACGAGCAGAGTCACAACAGCGAGACACCGAGGGACAATCCAGGACACCGGAGACCACGCAGCGAGGCACCGAGCATCGGCGAAGCGCGGAGGGATCACCGGCAGGCACACGAGAAAACACAGAGTTACAACAACGAGACACGGAGAATCAGACCACCACGGGAGCCCCGACCAAGCGCAGACGCCGTGAAAGACGGCCCAAGACCAGCCACGCTGGTGGGTTCCACCCATTCCGGAACACACCATCACATTGCGGGATGAGTACCCAGATAAGCAGCGGTACTACAATTTACGCCGCCGAGAGTGGAAGCCGGGCATCGAGGGATTCGCCGCCAAGCTGACACCCCGCAACGATGAACCTTACCGAGTCGCGTGCTACACGATCGCTTACGATCCTACGCCTCCAAGATGTCAGGACGAAGCAGCGACGCAGTGCGGGATTGACCGACCTGAAGGCATTCCACGGCGAGGATGCGACCAGCGAAGGCCAACAGGTACCGGGCGGGGTAGGCTCCCAATAAACTTCCAGGCTTTGTGACCATAATGACCCTGACATGTAATTATTTATAAGATATTCGTAGAGCATCACGTTTCGCACCGAAGTTTAGATATTTTTCACCCAAACCCCGGTGAAGTAAGGGGGGTGTGACGCCGCATTGAAGCGACGCCTAATATTATTACTTTATATTGTTATTATTATTAAATAAATATTAAGTTATATCTAAGCCCAATATACCCGGTAGCAGTTCTTGAGTAGAGCAGCATAGCAAAAGACAGGGGCATAGGCAGGAACAAGAAAGCAGGGTACATCGCATAGAAAACACCAGACAGTCGACGCCCATGCCCAGCGCACAAGTTAAAAGTTACGGTACCTCGGTACCCAGACCGCGAACACTTGCACACATAACGGTGCCTCGCACACTTTTGCACAACGACAACAACAAACAGCGAAAACCTCGTGCATAGACAACGGCACCCGCAACGGCACCGCTACCAAATTTTGGGCAGCGGCGCCAGACAAACGGCGACGCTAAGTCAGCGACGCTAAGTCGGCAGCGACGCTCAGCCCGCAGCGACGCTCAGCCAGCAGCGAAAGTTAGGCAAGCAGCGGCTGCAGGCAGCGAAGTGCAAGCAGAGCCACAGCAGCCAGGCAAGATCGGCCGAAGGCAGCGGCGACATGTACGCAGCAGCGGCGACATGTTCGCAGCAGCGAAATGCAAGCTGCCAAAATTAGGCCAAGGGCAGTCGATCGAGCGCAGTCAAGGCGAAAAGTAGCAAAAGCTCTCCCACGGGGATATTAAAGTGCAAAGTAAATACATATATAAAGTGAAGTGTCCAAGGACCAGAAAAAGGACAAAGGAAGCAATGAATCCTGTAGAAGGAGAGTCCAGGTGAGCAGGATAATTTATATATATAGAACGTAGTAGAATAGCTAACGTAGATGGTGCGAGTAGGCAGGGAGACAGGGCCTAACCTTAAAAAAACAACTAAAAGTAACTAGCGATAGAAAGCAACAGTAAAACGCGATATCTTCTTTAATATTAAACAAAACAAAACCAGCAGTGATCATTAAAACATACCCTGTAAAACATTCTTCCTCTCTAGCGCAGTGCAAACAAAAGTGGCGTGTACGTGTGTGTTAGTGTGAGTGTGTAGTCGCAGAGTGGTGCTGTCTGGCATGTCGGTGCTCCGCTGACCAGCAGGCGACTCTGAGCGTACACACACACACACCGTGTCGTGAGTGAACGTTGGTGACAAGTGGGTGCGTGAGCGTGTGCTTCAACGAGTTGCGGCGTGGTGCAATACACCGCCCGGCGACACGTGGGAGTACAAGTGAAAGTACCCACGGTCGCGTGCGTTCCTCACGACGAGCAGGCACGCGTGACACGCGACATGTGCACGTGAGTCACAAACAGACCACGTGGTGATAGGACCCATGTGGAGACCCACATTCCCAGCGAGTACACGTGTGTGACACAGACCACGTGTGACCCTATACCTTGTAATACCCCAGTAGGGTATGACCCACTATAGCTCTTCTCACACTAAAAGTCATAATAGTCCATAGTTTTACATAAATGTTCTGTAAAGACCCTGGCGGGACTGAGATATGTACCCCAGCCTGAGAAAACATCCTTACATTACAGAAAAACCAATGAACTATTCTGTAAGACAAATTGAATTAATTAAAGACACCATAGAACAAGTAGAGACAACGAAACACTTTTCCAAAACAAAACTGACTATCAAATACACTGACATGACCCTGACAAAGGCAGCAGATATCCTCATTAAATACTTATTAAATAATACCGGTGTTATTTACATGGAAAACGATAAAGACTTTTTAGTTTTTCAAAAAGCATATAAACCACTAACCCACATAGTAACGTGAAAATGCTGAAAAGTATCAAAGTTAAAAGACATAAAATCTTATCCTGAATTTAAAGAATTAATTATTACTCAACATTCTAAATTGTTAAACCCTGGTATTGAAAAAATGATACGATTATTTAAAGAAACACACTAAACTAATTCAAAACATTATTAATGATTGTGAAATCTGTAACCTTGCAAAGACGGAACATAGACCAACAAATGTTTGCGCCGAAACTCGCCGCCTGAAAGTAGGCAGCATATCGGCGTAAACAGTGCGAGAGTTACCGAGGGCTCTCGCGCTCTTTTATCCAACATCTCCATATTTATGTTAAGTTAGGCTTAAGTTAATATCCTATGTACATGAAATCAGTTGAAAAATTATAAGTGAAGTGAACGCCATTGTTCTTTTATTTCGAATTGTTTTTCGCGTCGTTTTTTTTCGGTCCTACAGCAGCTTCACCCCCGATTTCACGATCCCCCCAAGAAGGAAGACTTCATTGCCGCCGCCACAAACATTGGTCCTTCGAGCCGGATATATATATTGGAGACATACGTCGCTGGCTTTTTCATCCCACCACTCCGCTCGAACCACGGTCATCGGCATCTCGTCAGGATCCCCCCCAGATAAGTACTCAAATTTATACTTATTTTTATGCGGCAGAGGACTGTGTGTAATTGTTCCTTTGTGAAAAGAAATTTCTTTTACAATTTGTCCTAACCTCGCAATTAGCGTCCCGGCATCTCTGTATGTATGTACATATGTTGCTGCATTAGTAAGCACATACTTACTTACAGACGACTGCCACCTTCGAAGTTTTCCATATATATATATACATACATATATGTACGGAAACACGAATCACAAATTACACACAGTTTATCCATCCGATTCTATTTAGAAACCTCTGCCACATATATGTATGTACCTTCTCCTACCATTTTCTAACGAACAAAGGTACATACACTCTCCATTCTAACCCAAAATTGCATGGTACTATATGTGTAACATATATAAATACACATATACCACATACATACTTACGTTGCCCATTAAAATACATTGCCAAGGTCCGAACCTCAAGCGGCAATTATACCTCCAAAATTTAACTCCAAATAAAAAATAATACTGTATTCCTTTTACATTTATTTATTTATTGATACTAACATATATGTACATACATATATCAATACACTTTGCCGGCAGCAATATTTCGGCTGCACCGGCACTACACTCATATATTCTGAATTAAATATTTAAATTAAACACATAATAACACATAAACACATTATATTACATTGTTTTATTGCATTCTTACATTATTTTATTTTCCGTTTTAAATTAAACACTTAATTAAATACAAAGAAATATTTTATAATTTCTTTGTTTACATTTGTCAGTCTAGTGGTCGCAGTTTGCCTTAGTGATCGCAGTTCGATCACAATCGACCCACCACCACTTTTTTACATTCACTCAGTGTTATCGTTCCAGGGCTGCACTAGCTCAAATTTTTAAAAATATTATTTGGTGGGCAACAGTGACTTTTAAAGTCACTTATATTTATTTATCGTCTTATTGTGCACTGTGTTGTGGTATTACAAAGCGCTGTAACATTGCAAAAATTATCGAATATATTTTCCTCCGTCTGAGAAAAGATATCCTACTAATAAATAATCATTTATTTATTTTTCCACAGTATAATTTATTATTGGAAAATAAATTATATTACATCTTTTTCTCAGAATTTCATGCTGAGTATAATAATTGTTTCGATAATTATTATCACTCAATAAAATATATCGATATTTATAATATAATATTTATATTATTTTTTTTTGCAACGTTTTTTCAAAAAGTATTGCCTTGTAACTTATCAACTTAGTCCTCGCTCAATAGATTCGATAAAATTTCCGATCGTCTAATATTTTTGTTTATTGTTCAAACAAGAATTTCTGTTCGTCCAATTTTCTACGCTCTTCTCTTTCACGTTTCTGGTTCCGTCACCAGCATCAATTGCATTTTTCTCGCTTTTTTGAAAGCCTGTTATGCCAATTGATAGTAAAGACACCAAGAAACACCTTGTTGTACCCACGACTAAGCATAGACGCTCCAGCTCTCTTCCAAGTTCCCTTCTTGGTAGAACACCTCCCGCCTCATTACGGAAAGTTGTAACCCGGTCACATCTAAGGTTAGTCAGGTGCCAAAATTTCGGTGCACACTCCTCCAATCACTCGTGCAGTTGGTCAGCAGATTTCGATGTATGTACGTAGACGATGTCCTTGCTGGCGCGCATTCCATAAAGCGCGCCACTGCGTCCATACAAGAGTTATGCAAAGCTCTTGAGACAGCTGGCTTTCCCTTAAGAAAGTGGACCTCCAACCACAAAGATGTGCTAGCTAATATCCACAAGGACCATCTACTAAACGCAGATTTTCTCGAACTAGAGGAAGCAAGCTTAGCAAAGACTCTCGGTATACGCTGGCAAGCGCATACGGATGAGTTTCTCTTTGCCCCCTCCGAAGAAGATGTGAGACAGTCTTACACTAAACGTGAAGTTCTATCTCACATCGCCAAATTATTTGATCCAGCAGGCTGGCTGGCACCATTCGTGGTCCGTGCCAAAATTTTCATGCAGGAGATATGGCTGCAAAATCTTGGATGGGATGAAGCGTTGCCACAAGATCTTAAGCAACGCTGGCAGGATTTCCTATCCAGCTACTCATCCCTCCATAGGATTCGGATCCCAAGATGGGTCCAATATACACCCTTAGCTAAGCTCCAAATCCATGGCTTCTGCGACGCATCTCAGCGCGCCTACGGAGCAGCTATTTACATCCGTGTTGAGATCCAACACAAAGTTTCCAGCCATCTCCTTGTTGCCAAGACCAGAGTAGCTCCGGTAAAAACCATCTCCTTGCCTCGATTAGAACTTTGCGGCGCATTACTGCTCGCCGAGTTATCAGCAACACTCCTCCCTCAGCTTCCAGTCAATAGCTACGAAGAGTACTACTGGACTGATTCCACAATTGTGTTAGCCTGGCTTAATAAGCCTCCATGTCAATGGACGACATTCGTGGCTAACAGAGTAGCTAAGATAACTCAGCTCACGAGTTCAGGCAAATGGTCCCACGTCAGATCTGAGCACAACTCTGCCGATCTGGCCAGTAGAGGTGTCTCGTCAGAGGACCTCATTGACAACAGTCTCTGGTGGCATGGACCCGATTGGCTGATCCTTCCAGCAGAACAATGGCCTGCTACGATCAATATCGCTCATGAAACAGACGAAGAACTTCGTCCTGTTAAATGCAACTTAACCAAGTTGCCTCCTTCATCCGGTTGCATCTTGGAGAGATTTTCCGAGCTCGACAGAGCACTGCGGGTAATGGCTTACGTATACCGCTTTATTCAAAGGTGTCGTAAACCTGATCTTACGCTCTCTCCAGATGTCGGAAGTTCTGAACTCTCCAATGTTCAAGATCTGCTCATCCGGAATACCCAACGTACTCAGTTCCTTAAAGAGTACAATTGTTTGTTGAATAAGGAACAGATTGCAAGGAGCAGCGACATCATTAATTTAAATCCTTTCATTGACGCCAGTGGAGTCATGAGAGCATGCGGTCGTGTGAGAACATCCGCTTCTTTAAGCTATGATGAACGGCACCCGCTCATCCTTCCGTACTCATGTACTTTCGCACACCTCCTTGTCCGTTTTACACATCGTATCTCCCTCCATGGTGGAAATCAATTAATGATGCGTCTTATCAGATCGCGCTACTGGATTCCAAAACTCCGAACTTTAGTGAAAGCCACCATCAATTCCTGTCGAGTTTGCATCCTTCATCGAAAGAAGTTGCAAACTCAACTCATGGGTACTCTGCCCTCCGCGAGAGTCTCCTTTTCTCGACCTTTCACCCACACGGGACTCGATTTCGCTGGTCCTTTCGAAATTAAGAATTTCACCGGTCGAGCCTGCCTCATAACCAAGGGCTATGTTTGTGTCTTTGTTTGTTTCAGCACAAAGGCCATACATTTAGAAGCAACCTCGGATCTCACAACCGAGAAATTTCTTGCAGCCTTCGCGCGATTCGTCGCGAGACGAATGCACTAGCTGCACTAGCTCAAATTTTTAAAAATATTATTTGGTGGGCAACAGTGACTTTTAAAGTCACTTATATTTATTTATCGTCTTATTGTGCACTGTGTTGTGGTATTACAAAGCGCTGTAACATTGCAAAAAATTATCGAATATATTTTCCTCCGTCTGAGAAAAGATATCCTACTAATAAATAATCATTTATTTATTTTTTCCACAGTATAATTTATTATTGGAAAATAAATTATATTACATCTTTTCTCAGAATTTCATGCTGAGTATAATAATTGTTTCGATAATTATTATCACTCAATAAAATATATCGATATTTATAATATAATATTTATATTATTTTTTTTTTGCAACGTTTTTTCAAAAAGTATTGCCTTGTAACTTATCAACTTAGTCCTCGCTCAATAGATTCGATAAAATTTCCGATCGTTTGTCTAATATTCTTGTTTATTGTTCAAACAAGAATTTCTGTTCGTCCAATTTTCTACGCTCTTCTCTTTCACGTTTCTGGTTCCGTCACCAGCATCAATTGCATTTTTCTCGCTTTTTTGAAAGCCTGTTATGCCAATTGATAGTAAAGACACCAAGAAACACCTTGTTGTACCCACGACTAAGCATAGACGCTCCAGCTCTCTTCCAAGTTCCCTTCTTGGTAGAACACCTCCCGCCTCATTACGGAAAGTTGTAACTCCGGTCACATCTAAGGTTAGTCAGGTGCCAAAAATTTCGGTGCACACTCCTCCAATCACTCGTGCAGTTGGTCAGCAGATTTCGATGTATGTACGTAGACGATGTCCTTGCTGGCGCGCATTCCATAAAGCGCGCCACTGCGTCCATACAAGAGTTATGCAAAGCTCTTGAGACAGCTGGCTTTCCCTTAAGAAAGTGGACCTCCAACCACAAAGATGTGCTAGCTAATATCCACAAGGACCATCTACTAAACGCAGATTTTCTCGAACTAGAGGAAGCAAGCTTAGCAAAGACTCTCGGTATACGCTGGCAAGCGCATACGGATGAGTTTCTCTTTGCCCCCTCCGAAGAAGATGTGAGACAGTCTTACACTAAACGTGAAGTTCTATCTCACATCGCCAAATTATTTGATCCAGCAGGCTGGCTGGCACCATTCGTGGTCCGTGCCAAAATTTTCATGCAGGAGATATGGCTGCAAAATCTTGGATGGGATGAAGCGTTGCCACAAGATCTTAAGCAACGCTGGCAGGATTTCCTATCCAGCTACTCATCCCTCCATAGGATTCGGATCCCAAGATGGGTCCAATATACACCCTTAGCTAAGCTCCAAATCCATGGCTTCTGCGACGCATCTCAGCGCGCCTACGGAGCAGCTATTTACATCCGTGTTGAGATCCAACACAAAGTTTCCAGCCATCTCCTTGTTGCCAAGACCAGAGTAGCTCCGGTAAAAACCATCTCCTTGCCTCGATTAGAACTTTGCGGCGCATTACTGCTCGCCGAGTTATCAGCAACACTCCTCCCTCAGCTTCCAGTCAATAGCTACGAAGAGTACTACTGGACTGATTCCACAATTGTGTTAGCCTGGCTTAATAAGCCTCCATGTCAATGGACGACATTCGTGGCTAACAGAGTAGCTAAGATAACTCAGCTCACGAGTTCAGGCAAATGGTCCCACGTCAGATCTGAGCACAACTCTGCCGATCTGGCCAGTAGAGGTGTCTGTCAGAGGACCTCATTGACAACAGTCTCTGGTGGCATGGACCCGATTGGCTGATCCTTCCAGCAGAACAATGGCCTGCTACGATCAATATCGCTCATGAAACAGACGAAGAACTTCGTCCTGTTAAATGCAACTTAACCAAGTTGCCTCCTTCATCCGGTTGCATCTTGGAGAGATTTTCCGAGCTCGACAGAGCACTGCGGGTAATGGCTTACGTATACCGCTTTATTCAAAGGTGTCGTAAACCTGATCTTACGCTCTCTCCAGATGTCGGAAGTTCTGAACTCTCCAATGTTCAAGATCTGCTCATCCGGAATACCCAACGTACTCAGTTCCTTAAAGAGTACAATTGTTTGTTGAATAAGGAACAGATTGCAAGGAGCAGCGACATCATTAATTTAAATCCTTTCATTGACGCCAGTGGAGTCATGAGAGCATGCGGTCGTGTGAGAACATCCGCTTCTTTAAGCTATGATGAACGGCACCCGCTCATCCTTCCGTACTCATGTACTTTCGCACACCTCCTTGTCCGTTTTACACATCGTATCTCCCTCCATGGTGGAAATCAATTAATGATGCGTCTTATCAGATCGCGCTACTGGATTCCAAAACTCCGAACTTTAGTGAAAGCCACCATCAATTCCTGTCGAGTTTGCATCCTTCATCGAAAGAAGTTGCAAACTCAACTCATGGGTACTCTGCCCTCCGCGAGAGTCTCCTTTTCTCGACCTTTCACCCACACGGGACTCGATTTCGCTGGTCCTTTCGAAATTAAGAATTTCACCGGTCGAGCCTGCCTCATAACCAAGGGCTATGTTTGTGTCTTTGTTTGTTTCAGCACAAAGGCCATACATTTAGAAGCAACCTCGGATCTCACAACCGAGAAATTTCTTGCAGCCTTCGCGCGATTCGTCGCGAGACGAATGCACTAGCTGCACTAGCTCAAATTTTTAAAAAATATTATTTGGTGGGCAACAGTGACTTTTAAAGTCACTTATATTTATTTATCGTCTTATTGTGCACTGTGTTGTGGTATTACAAAGCGCTGTAACATTGCAAAAAATTATCGAATATATTTTCCTCCGTCTGAGAAAAGATATCCTACTAATAAATAATCATTTATTTATTTTTCCACAGTATAATTTATTATTGGAAAATAAATTATATTACATCTTTTTCTCAGAATTTCATGCTGAGTATAATAATTGTTTCGATAATTATTATCACTCAATAAAATATATCGATATTTATAATATAATATTTATATTATTTTTTTTTTGCAACGTTTTTTCAAAAAGTATTGCCTTGTAACTTATCAACTTAGTCCTCGCTCAATAGATTCGATAAAATTTCCGATCGTTTGTCTAATATTCTTGTTTATTGTTCAAACAAGAATTTCTGTTCGTCCAATTTTCTACGCTCTTCTCTTTCACGTTTCTGGTTCCGTCACCAGCATCAATTGCATTTTTCTCGCTTTTTTGAAAGCCTGTTATGCCAATTGATAGTAAAGACACCAAGAAACACCTTGTTGTACCCACGACTAAGCATAGACGCTCCAGCTCTCTTCCAAGTTCCCTTCTTGGTAGAACACCTTCTCCCGCCTCATTATGGAAAGTTGTAACTCCGGTCACATCTAAGGTTAGTCAGGTGCCAAAAATTTCGGTGCACACTCCTCCAATCACTCGTGCAGTTGGTCAGCAGATTTCGATGTATGTACGTAGACGATGTCCTTGCTGCGCGCCACTGCGTCCATACAAGAGTTATGCAAAGCTCTTGAGACAGCTGGCTTTCCCTTAAGAAAGTGGACCTCCAACCACAAAGATGTGCTAGCTAATATCCACAAGGATATTATACTAAACGCAGATTTTCTCGAACTAGAGGAAGCAAGCTTAGCAAAGACTCTCGGTATACGCTGGCAAGCGCATACGGATGAGTTTCTCTTTGCCCCCTCCGAAGAAGATGTGAGACAGTCTTACACTAAACGTGAAGTTCTATCTCACATCGCCAAATTATTTGATCCAGCAGGCTGGCTGGCACCATTCGTGGTCCGTGCCAAAATTTTCATGCAGGAGATATGGCTGCAAAATCTTGGATGGGATGAAGCGTTGCCACAAGATCTTAAGCAACGCTGGCAGGATTTCCTATCCAGCTACTCATCCCTCCATAGGATTCGGATCCCAAGATGGGTCCAATATACACCCTTAGCTAAGCTCCAAATCCATGGCTTCTGCGACGCATCTCAGCGCGCCTACGGAGCAGCTATTTACATCCGTGTTGAGATCCAACACAAAGTTTCCAGCCATCTCCTTGTTGCCAAGACCAGAGTAGCTCCGGTAAAAACCATCTCCTTGCCTCGATTAGAACTTTGCGGCGCATTACTGCTCGCCGAGTTATCAGCAACACTCCTCCCTCAGCTTCCAGTCAATAGCTACGAAGAGTACTACTGGACTGATTCCACAATTGTGTTAGCCTGGCTTAATAAGCCTCCATGTCAATGGACGACATTCGTGGCTAACAGAGTAGCTAAGATAACTCAGCTCACGAGTTCAGGCAAATGGTCCCACGTCAGATCTGAGCACAACTTCAAGATTTCACTAGCAATAAAAATGGCACTCCAAGAGTTCATTAACGCTTCCGATAAGCTCACGCAGTTCGAAGCTAGGATTCAAAATTCTCCTACAGCCTCACTTCACACTCACAGAGTGCGTCTTGAGCAGCTTCGTTCCTTATGGACTGCCGTAGAGCTCAAATATGAACTCTGTTCCAACGCATTGTCTCAAACGGAGACGAATGCGGACAAGATCGCCATGCAAATGCGGTATGACCACTGCTACTCCATATACGAGGAACTTGCCTCTCAATTAAATGAGAGTATAGAGACCGCAACGGCTCCCACTCCAGCACCTGTAGCACCACAAGTAGCCTTCCACCCACGAAGCTACCGGTCACCACCTTTCGATGCTGAAGTTTTCAGCGGTGACTACCTTAAATGGCCAACCTTCCGTGATCTCTTCACAGCGGTCTACATTTCCGATCCCGGCTTAAGTCAGATCGAGAAACTCTTCCATTTAAATGCGAAGACCAGTGGAGAAGCGAAGGCAATCGTTTCCAAATCCCCTCTCACGAATGAGGGTTTCTCCTCTGCTTGGAGAAACTTGACGGACAGGTTCGAAAATAAGAGGTTGTTAGTCAACAGCCAACTTAAGATCCTTTTCAACCTTCCGTCAGTTTCTCACGAGTGTGGAGCCGCCATCCAAATCCTTCAAAGCACTATTGAAAGTTGCTTAACGGCTCTAGACCACTCCAAAATCAGCACAGAGAATTGGGATTGCCTTCTAGTCTTCCTATGCTCGTCTAAACTCCCAAGGCTGACGTTGTCACTTTGGGAGCAGTCAGTTCTAAACAAGGCTGAAATTCCGTCGTGGAAGGAAATGTCAGATTTCCTTTCAGAGCGATATCGCACATTAGAAGCGATAGAGGACGTACAACCTACTACAAGCGCACAGACTAGTCCCAAACCTGCTCGAAAGGAGCCTCCTACGAGGAAGGTCAACTCCTTTGAGACAAAGGTTGTAGGCAACCCACAAACCTGCAAACTTTGCTCAAAAGGAGAACCATCCAATACGTCTGTGTCCGCGCTTTCTCCAAATGGCTGTTGATGAAAGGTCCAATTTCATCAAACAGCAGAAGTTGTGTCTGAACTGCTTCGCAAGAGGACATATCCTAAAAAGATTGCACGAGTCAACATAATTGTTTTACGTGCAAGGGTCGCCACAATACACTCCTGCATCGTGGCACCCCTCCTACCGCGCCCTCTTCAGCAGATTCTGCACCAACTACCAATTCGAATATACAGTCCACTCCTCCAACGACTAATATTCAGAACTATTTCACAGCGAACACACAAGGTGTTCTTCTCGGCACTGCCCTTATAAATGTTTGCCATTTGGGCATGACTTATAAGGCACGTGCACTGATCGATCCAGGATCAGAGGCTACGTTCATCTCCGAACGGATGTTTAACATCATAAAGCCCTCCTAACAAGCCGTGAAAGTTCAAGTAGCTGGCTTAAATCAAGCTATCTCAGCCAATCCACAAAAGTTGTGTCACTTCCAGATTGGCTCCCCCGATCACTCCCAGGTTACAGCTAGAAACTGCAGCCTTTGTTCTTCCTCAATTGGCAGGTAACCTTCCATCCTACTCAATTTCCAAGGATTTTCTGAAGGACCTGCCAAACCTCCAACTCGCTGATCCGCATTTCCACCAGAGCTCTCAAATAGACGTGCTCTTAGGAGCCGATTTACTTCCATCTATTATAAAGAGTGGCTCTGTGTCCAAAATCTGTGGAACTCTGCTCGGTCAAGAGACCATATTCGGCTGGGTCCTCACTGGACCATTAGCCAAGTCGAATCTTTCGACCGTGTCATCCTTCACCACAAGGATCCAGATCAGCAAAGAGCAAAGGCTTGATGATCTTCTCACCAAGTTTTGGGTTGTGGAGGATCTACCAGCCAAGCTGGTAAAAGTTTCTGATTCAGCGTGTGAAAACAACTTTCTCCGCACCACATCAAGAACTAATGAGGGGCAGATATGTCGTTACTCTCCCATTCAAGAATCCTGAAACCTTCCAATTAGGACATTCAAGGTCCATCGCACTCGCTCAGTTTCTCAGAAACGAATGTCGTTTAAAGAGAAACTTTCCCGACTCCATTATTCAGGAGTATTTAGATTTAGGCCATATGAGGCCGGTCTCTCCAGTAACGACTGCAACAATTTTTATCTCCCTCATCACGCTGTTTTCAAACCTGAGAGCACCACCACAAAAGTTCGCGTTGTTTTCAACGCCTCCAGTCCGTCCTCCAATGGGAAGAGCTTGAACGATATCCTACATTCAGGACCCGTTCTCCAATCCGATCTGACTATGCAGATCTTGAAATGGCGTTTTTTCCGTTTTGTTTTTAATGCCGACATCACTAAAATGTACCGGCAGATACTCGTTCATACGAGTCACACGCCATTTCAACGTATCCTCTTCAGGAACCCAAATGGCGAAGTTTGTGACTATGAACTCAACACAGTCACTTTCGGAGTTAACTGTGCTCCATTCTTGGCCATTCGGGTTCTTCAACAGCTTTCCCAGGATGTTAGCACACATCTTCCTCTCGCCAGCGACATCATATCCAATTACATGTACGTAGACGATGTCCTTGCTGGCGCGCATTCCATAAAGCGCGCCACTGCGTCCATACAAGAGTTATGCAAAGCTCTTGAGACAGCTGGCTTTCCCTTAAGAAAGTGGACCTCCAACCACAAAGATGTGCTAGCTAATATCCACAAGGACCATCTACTAAACGCAGATTTTCTCGAACTAGAGGAAGCAAGCTTAGCAAAGACTCTCGGTATACGCTGGCAAGCGCATACGGATGAGTTTCTCTTTGCCCCCTCCGAAGAAGATGTGAGACAGTCTTACACTAAACGTGAAGTTCTATCTCACATCGCCAAATTATTTGATCCAGCAGGCTGGCTGGCACCATTCGTGGTCCGTGCCAAAATTTTCATGCAGGAGATATGGCTGCAAAATCTTGGATGGGATGAAGCGTTGCCACAAGATCTTAAGAAACGCTGGCAGGATTTCCTATCCAGCTACTCATCCCTCCATAGGATTCGGATCCCAAGATGGGTCCAATATACACCCTTAGCTAAGCTCCAAATCCATGGCTTCTGCGACGCATCTCAGCGCGCCTACGGAGCAGCTATTTACATCCGTGTTGAGATCCAACACAAAGTTTCCAGCCATCTCCTTGTTGCCAAGACCAGAGTAGCTCCGGTAAAAACCATCTCCTTGCCTCGATTAGAACTTTGCGGCGCATTACTGCTGGCCGAGTTATCAGCAACACTCCTCCCTCAGCTTCCAGTCAATAGCTACGAAGAGTACTAGTGGACTGATTCCACAATTGTGTTAGCCTGGCTTAATAAGCCTCCATGTCAATGGACGACATTCGTGGCTAACAGAGTAGCTAAGATAACTCAGCTCACGAGTTCAGGCAAATGGTCCCACGTCAGATCTGAGCACAACTCTGCCGATCTGGCCAGTAGAGGTGTCTCGTCAGAGGACCTCATTGACAACAGTCTCTGGTGGCATGGACCCGATTGGCTGATCCTTCCAGCAGAACAATGGCCTGCTACGATCAATATCGCTCATGAAACAGACGAAGAACTTCGTCCTGTTAAATGCAACTTAACCAAGTTGCCTCCTTCATCCGGTTGCATCTTGGAGAGATTTTCCGAGCTCGACAGAGCACTGCGGGTAATGGCTTACGTATACCGCTTTATTCAAAGGTGTCGTAAACCTGATCTTACGCTCTATCCAGATGTCGGAAGTTCTGAACTCTCCAATGTTCAAGATCTGCTCATCCGGAATACCCAACGTACTCAGTTCCTTAAAGAGTACAATTGTTTGTTGAATAAGGAACAGATTGCAAGGAGCAGCGACATCATTAATTTAAATCCTTTCATTGACGCCAGTGGAGTCATGAGAGCATGCGGTCGTGTGAGAACATCCGCTTCTTTAAGCTATGATGAACGGCACCCGCTCATCCTTCCGTACTCATGTACTTTCTCACACCTCCTTGTCCGTTTTACGCATCGTATCTCCCTCCATGGTGGAAATCAATTAATGATGCGTCTTATCAGATCGCGCTACTGGATTCCAAAACTCCGAACTTTAGTGAAAGCCACCATCAATTCCTGTCGAGTTTGCATCCTTCATCGAAAGAAGTTGCAAACTCAACTCATGGGTACTCTGCCCTCCGCGAGAGTCTCCTTTTCTCGACCTTTCACCCACACGGGACTCGATTTCGCTGGTCCTTTCGAAATTAAGAATTTCACCGGTCGAGCCTGCCTCATAACCAAGGGCTATGTTTGTGTCTTTGTTTGTTTCAGCACAAAGGCCATACATTTAGAAGCAACCTCGGATCTCACAACCGAGAAATTTCTTGCAGCCTTCGCGCGATTCGTCGCGAGACGTGGCTGCCCGCACAACGTCTACTCCGACAATGGAAAGACGTTCGTCGGAGCCTCCAAGGTCGTTGCTTCTGAATTTATGAAGGCAGTGAAGGCTGATATATCCATCAAATACAGCCATCAAAACCTCGCATGGCATTTTAACCCTCCCAGCGCACCGCACATGGGTGGCTTATGGGAAGCTGGAGTAAAGAGCTTCAAATCGCTCTTCTACAAGTCCACTTCCTCACTAAAATACACATTCGAGGAATTATCCACTCTCCTTTGCAAGGTCGAAGCGTGCCTTAACTCCAGGCCGATTTCTCCCATGTCTGAGAGCCCCACCGATCTTTTAGCCTTGACTCCTGGCCATTTTCTGATCGGCGGTCCGCTCATGTCCGTAGCAGAGCCTGAAATCCAAGAAGACGCTGTATCCATTATCAACCGATGGCAGCGACTTAAGGCTCTGCATCAACAGTTTTGTTTCCGTTGGAAAGAGGAATACCTCAAAGAGTTGCACAAACGCTCCAAATGGCAACTCCCAACGAGAAACCTCCAAGTCGGCGATATGGTGGTTGTCAAAGAAGACAATCTTCCAGTCAACGAATGGCGTCTGGGCCGAATCCACTCTACGTATCCTGGCGCTGATGACATTGTCCGCGTGGTGGACATCCTCACCACCCGTGACGTGATCAAAAGGCCAGTAACGAAATTAGTCCTACTTCCTTTAGAGGACACAGTCCAGACACCCTCCTAACCTTGTGTTGTCCATCAGTGGATATATGTTCTCCAAAATACTAATCCATATATCCACCTTCTCCATTCCAGATTAGTAAAGATGGCACCACCAAAGGCACACACCCCAGCGAAACCAAAAGGGGTAAACTCCTTCAGATGCCGCGTGTGCAGAGGAGTCCACGCCCTAAAGAAGTGCCAGAGATTCGTGCGTCTGGCTGCGGAGAAGCGTCTTCGGGCAGTGTTGATCAACAAATACTGCCCGAACTGCCTCGCCCATTAACACTCGAAGGGTTCATGTCGCAGTGGCGGCACCTGTCGTACATGCGGCGAGGGCCACCACACGCTTCTCCACCTTCCAACCACCTCCCAACGTGAGAGGCAGGAACCACAGATATCTTTGCCATCCGTGACGCCTCTTCCACCTTTGGAGTCCCTGGCGACGTCCCCCTCTGTGGCGATCAGCATGATGCCGACCGCCATAGTCGACCTGGATATGGCCGGCAAGATTTTCGACGTGCGTGTGCTGTTGGACGCGTGCAGCCCATACAGCCGCATGCCCACCTCATTGGCAAAGGCTTTTGGCCTTTCCGCCGAAAATGGGTTTTGCCGTGCTCTGTTCAGGTCAAGGGCATCGCCAGAGTTCTCCATCGCAGTGACTCTGAAGATGGAAGATGTGCAGATCAGGACTCCGGCACAAAAGATCAACAAAACGCTCCAAACCAGCTATCCGGGCATCACGCTAGCGGACACTCGATGCCATGTGCCAAGCAGAGTATCCATCGTTCTGGGGGCCGACGTCTATGGAGACGTACTCCTTCCAGGGCTGGTTCCATCCCACGGTGGTTTGCCGTTGGCCCAGAACACTCTGTTTGGCTGGGTACTATCCGGTGTCGCCAGCGCCCATCAAGCCCCTCCAGCGGCCTCCAAAAAGATCCCGGCCCCGTCTATTTGCAATAGTATTGCAAGGGGGCGGGATGTTTGCGCCGAAACTCGCCGCCTGAAAGTAGGCAGCATATCGGCGTAAACAGTGCGAGAGTTACCGAGGGCTCTCGCGCTCTTTTTATCCAACATCTCCATATTTATGTTAAGTTAGGCTTAAGTTAATATCCTATGTACATGAAATCAGTTGAAAAATTATAAGTGAAGTGAACGCCACGCGCCCCGCATTGTTCTTTTATTTCGAATTGTTTTTCGCGTCGTTTTTTTCGGTCCTACAGGAGCTTCACCCCCGATTTCACGATCCCCCCAAGAAGGAAGACTTCATTGCCGCCGCCACAAACACTAGTTTTTTAAATAACTCCAGAAAAAATGTATGTTATTAACTTTTATGCAATTGACAAGGAATATATTTATCTTGTATAGACGTATATTCAAAATTTGCATCACTTATTAGAAAAAACAGCAGGAATTGGTTAGGGGTAAAACGAGCCCTTACTAGAATTTTTAAAGACATGGGAAAACCACAGAAAATTAAAGTAGACAAAGACTCCGCATTTATGAGCACTTCTTTAAAAATTTGGCTTAACAACGAAGACATACAAATAGATATTACCACAAGTAAAACTGGAATAGCTGACATAGAACGCCTTCATAAAACCATAAATGAAAAAAAAAATCAGAATTATTAATACCGAGAACAATAGAGAAAATAAAGAAACACGAATGGAAACAATTTTATACATATATAAGCACAAGAATAACATAACACGACCGGACAGATACCAGCTAACATCCTTCTTTACGCAGGCATACCTACTTATGATACCCAGATGATTAAAGAAAATAAAATCAAAAAACTTAACAAGAAACGACAGGCTTTCGAAATTGACACAAAATTTAGACAAGCACCCTTAACGCGCGCAAAATCAAAGAATCCCTTTAGAAAAACAGGCAGAATAGAACAATTGGACGAATTATAACGAAAATAACAGAGGTCAAAACGTTATTCATTATAAAAGCAAATTTAAAAATACAAACGGTACGGTCAGGAGCTGACTGTATAAGGCCAGGGATTATCATAGTATACCGTAGGCAATAAGTATAGGTATGCATTTCTAGCTCGTAACAAATTTCATTATATGTGCTTCTTCATGATTTTTTTTGGCACGAACTTAGAATGCATATTGCGTGTTGTCGTTTGGTCTAATGTCTCACCATTTTCGACGACTGCGAGAGAAGTTCAGTGGCTTAGTGGACAATGTCCCGGACTCTAAGGCCAATGATATTGAGCGGTGTTCGAGGTTCTTCGGTTGCTGCCGCGATCCGATCAACATGTGAAATTCTGTTGGGAATGCATCTGGCAACCCTATTTGTCAATGCCCTTTGGTCACACTGATCCGAGCGTCAGTGTTGTAAGAAAGCTTCTGCCGGTCTGTGTACAACGGCAGTGCGCGCGTCGTCAATTAAATGTAAATCACAAATAAACTTTGTATATCCGCATTAAATAAAACCTAAATAACCAACAGGTTATGGGCCCAGCACGCTTCCACTGCGCGGGTGTACAAAAGTGTCTTATTTAATTGCAACAGATAGCAATTGTGCTTGTGTAGCTCAATTGCACAAAGTCGTGTGCAAGAATTGCGATCAGTGGTGAAATTAAATTTTTTACCAAGAACAAATGTGTGTGTATGGCACCTAAGTGGCGCCAGAGTGATCGCATACGCGTCGAGCTTCAAAGTAAGAACATTATTAAAAAATGAGTGTTAACAATGTGCGACTCGAGCCTTTGGGCAAAGACAATTTTGATACTTGGAAAATAGAAATCCGAGCGCTGCTAATTAAAAATGACAATTGGAAATATGTTAACGGAACATGTGTTAAAACCGAAGAAAACAATGCACAGTGGGACAATCAAGATGCAAAGGCAAAATCAGACTTGATTTTATCCATGTCAACTACGGAGTTGAAACAAATAAAGAACTGTGTCACGTCAAACGCTGTATGGAGAAAGCTACACGATGTTTACCAATCTAAAGGGCCAGCTCGCAAAGCATCCCTATTGAAGTCGTTAATTTTGTTAAAATTAGGCAATGGCGGTGATATGAGAAATCACATAGATAAGTTTTTCGATATCGTCGATAAACTAAATGAAGTAGAGTTGGTAAATATAAATGATTTGTTATCCATACTGTTGTTGTATAGCATTCCTGAAGAATACGAACCGTTTCGTGTAGCGATCGAAACTCAAGACACCTTATTGACGCCAGAAGCACTTAAGATCAAGTTGTTTGACGAATATGAAGCCCGAAAAAGGAATAGTAGTGAGCCTACTCCTGGAGCGCTTTTTGTAAACAAGAAGTACAAAAGCAATAAGGAAAAGGAAAGGAAAACTGAACAAAAATTCAAGTACAGGTGCTATGAGTGCGGAAAAGTTGGACATAAAGCAGCGGAGTGTAAATCAAAAGATCAAGACAGTAACAATAAGTCGAGCATGAAGGCAGAGATAGCAAACTCTGTCAGTAGTGAGCAGAAAGGCTGGTGTTTGGATTCTGGAGCGACATCACACATGTGTTCGCAGGAAAATAGATTTGAAAAGATCAGTAAAGCAGAGTGTTCAAATCTAAAGCTCGCAAATAATGACTCGACAGAGATAGAAGGTTGTGGATTAGTTCCGTTTAATCCAACCAAGAGTTTCTCAGTAAACCTTTTAAACACGTACAGCGTCTCAGATTTAAGGGAAAATCTGTTGTCCGTCTCAAAGATTTGTGATCATGGCTATAACGTCTTATTCAAGAAAGACGGAGCAGAAATAGTAAAAGTATCTAATGGCCAGATAGTGTTTAGAGCCAAACGTAAGTTAGATCTATACTATACGGAAGAAATAAAAGAGAGAGCTGCCAGGTATCAAGTCATAATCAAAACGATATCAAAGAACACGAACGTTTTGGTCATCTCAACGAAAAGGATCTCAAAGCTGCCATACAACTACGCATGGTCCAGGGAGTAAGAGTAAACTTAAGCAGAAGTTTACCACAATGTGAAGTATGCATTAAGGGGAAGCAATCTCAAAAGCCGTTCCCATCGTCGAGCTCCAGATCCCGAGAAGTCCTAGAATTGGTCCACAGCGACGTATGTGGTCCTATGCGTGTGCATAGTCATGGAGGCAACCGTTATTTCGTGACTTTTATAGACGACCATTCAAAGTGGTGCGAGCTATATACAATCAAGGCAAAATCGGAAGTTTTAGAAAAATTCAAGGAGTTTAAAAACTTTGCTGAACGTAAGACTGGAAGGAAGCTGAAGACGTTGAGATCTGACAATGGAACAGAATATACGAACAACGAGTTCAAGAAGTACCTGGCGGAACGCTTGTAGAAATGGCGCGCTGTATGATGATACAGGCAGCACTACCTCCAAGCTATTGGGCTGAAGCAGTCAACACTGCAAGCTATATAAGGAACAGATGTCCGTCGAGTAACCTGTGTGGCGAAACACCTTTTAAACTGTGGAATAGACGTATCCCAGTTGTGAAACATCTACGTACGTTTGGGCAAATTGTGTATTCGCTCAACAAACGACCAAAAGGCAAGTTCATTCCAAGATCGAAGAAAAGCATATTCATAGGTTACTGCAACAATGCAAAGGCATACAGGCTGTATGACCCGGAAGCAAGAACTGTGCTGAAGAGTCGTGACGTGGTCTTTACAAACCAATTTGGTAAAGATAACAACTTCGAGGAATTTGCTGAAACGGATGGACAAGATGTAGAAAGCGTACCTACAAATCAAGAAGAAACTGATAACGGCAGTGAAAGTTCATCAGACGAAGCCCATCCGGAGGTGCAAATGAAGCGTGGCCCTGGCAGGCCAAGGAAACAACGTACAGGTCAACCTGGTAGACCGAAATTAATCCACAATCAGATCGTTGCAGCTCCAAACGAATCTGAGTCGGAAGATGAGTTCTTCGAATCAACGTGTTTCATAAGAAAAAGCGACGAGATGACTGCGAGCGACGCTCTCAAAGGTGCACAAGGTCCTAAGTGGAAGGACGCCATGTTGAGCGAGTACAGGGCTCTCCAAAAGAACGGTACCTGGCAAGTTGTAAAACGACAGCCCAAAATGAAAGTCATCGGCACGAAGTCGGTGCTACGCACCAAGTATAAGCCGACTGGTGAGGTGGATTGCCACAAAGCACGGCTGGTAGCCAAGGGCTTAACTCAGAGAGAGGGCATAGATTACAACGAAACGTTCTCCCCTGTAGCCCGAATCGGTTCAATACGAACAGTAATAGCTCTTTCCGTAGAGCTAGGGCTAGATGTATACCAATTGGACTCTAACACCGCATACTTGAACGGAGACATTGAGGAGGAACTCTACATTAGCGTTCCAACAGAGTTTCGCGAAATATTGCCATCCAAAGAGAAGCAAAAGTATGGTCAAGGAAATGTATGCAGGCTGAACAAGGCTTTATATGGGTTAAAGCAGAGTGGACGGCAATGGTATAGAAAGTTGGACAGCAAATTGAAGGACATGGGTCTACGAACACTTTCGGCGGATAAATGTATTTATCTAAAGAAAGAAGGAGACAGGATCATCATCGTGGCATTGTATGTGGATGACCTGATCGTTGCTGCAAATGACGAGAATATGGTAGTTCTTCTGAAGTCCGAGTTGTCAAGAAGTTTTGACATGAAAGACCTGGGGAAGCTATCTTATTGTTTGGGAATCGAGTTCTCCCAAAACAAAGAAGATAAGAGTTTTTCGATGTGTCAGTCGAAATACGTCAAGGATGTTTTGAAGCAATTCAACATGGAGGATTGCAAGCCAGCAAGCACACCAATGAACGTGAATGAAAAGCTATCAGTCGAGATGTGCCCGCAAACTGAAGAAGAGCAAGCTGAGTTATCAAAAATCCCGTATCAAAGTTTGGTTGGAGCCTTAATGTGGCTAGCAGTGTCTACACGTCCGGATATTGCACACGCCGTTAGTGTCCTGAGCCAATACAACACGTCCTACGGCAAGCAACACTGGGTTGCAGCTAAGAGGGTATTGCGTTACTTGAAGGGTACTCCAAACCATGGATTATTTTTCACGCGAACTGGTGAACAGTTGGTCGGCTATGCAGATGCTGACTGGGCAGCGAATTCTGATGATCGCAGGTCTTTTACAGGGTTTGCATTTAAGATGTCCAATGCGGCGGTATCCTGGGAATGTCGCAAGCAACGAACTGTTGCTTTGTCGAGTACGGAAGCAGAATACATGGCGCTATCTGAGTCGTCCAAAGAAGCCGTCCACCTTCGAAGTTTTCTGCAAGAGATTATGGGGCAACTGGGCACCACCACAATCTACAACGACAACCAGGGAGCTGGTCAGCTCACAAGGAATCCGATATTCCATAAACGGACGAAGCACATTGACATCCGTTACCATTTTGTGCGAGAACTCGTCGAGAAGGATGACATCAATGTGAAATACATCCCAACAGACAAGATGCCGGCGGATGTATTAACCAAGGGTCTGGCGAAGCCAAAACACGTCTCATGCATTCAAACGTTGGGTATGAGACAAATCCATAAGTAAAGTGCCATCTGAGGGGAAGTGTTGGGAATGCATCTGGCAACCCTATTTGTCAATGCCCTTTGGTCACACTGATCCGAGCGTCAGTGTTGTAAGAAAGCTTCTGCCGGTCTGAGTACAACGGCAGTGCGCGCGTCGTCAATTAAATGTAAATCACAAATAAACTTTGTATATCCGCATTAAATAAAACCTAAATAACCAACAAATTCTTATGTATTTCATAATTTTTTTTTAAGTTTAAGTTGCGCAATATATGTAATTAGACATTAGTTTTCTTTCGTCGGTACACAACACCAACTGCAAATTTAATTGTACATATGTATGTATGTATATATAATCGTGCAATAATGTATGCTGAACTGGGACGCCAATACATACATACATTCATAACTTTACAAGGGTTTATGATCTCTGCTATTTTTTAGCATTCTAATTGCAAAATATTGAGAGCAAAACAAAAATAGGAAACATCCAATTGGAATCGTACTGAACTTGCAAAGTCATAACAGACAAAATACGGAAAGAGTGACTGCATTGAAGAACGCATTAGTTCGCGTTTCTTTGATGCGTGCTAAATAATATAAAAATACTTAACTTTATTTATAAATAATTAATATTATTTATAGCTATTTTAATTTGATTGTCTTTCATATGAAAACAAAGTAATGAACATTTTTTTTTATTTTTATTGAAATTTAATTAAATAATTTAATTTGTTTGACTGCAACTTTTCTTTTAGTTTATTAGAATAAAATAAATAAATAAAAGAAGAAATTAATAAACGAAAATTCGCACCCGCCTCAACCGGGAGTTGAACACACACACTCTCTCGCACCCGTCCGCCTCTCTAACCGCTCGGCCATTGCCTCACTCCTTGGCCAACCGGCAAATCTGCATTATGAATCAATTCTGCTGCCATACAATGCAAATAAAAAGTTTAATCAAATGCTGTGTGTCTGACGCTAGATTTGAACTTCGGTATGCTTGCGTAAATTAAGTATGCTTAAGTATATATGTTTAAAGTGAGTTTAATTCGTATCATATCTCACTTATTTATAGTCCGATTTAAATGAAATTTTCACATAACGCCCGTGGCAAGGTATTTGTCATGTAAGATATACAACTTTGGTTGTTGAGTTAATATTGTAGTTTTTAAATAGTTATTACTGATTTATAGAGGGGGAAGGGGCGTGTCAAAAATTAAAAAACTTTGAGACACTGCAATATATACGTATGTTGTCACAAAATTGTATGACTCTAGCTCTTACAGTTTCTGAGATCCACGTGTTCAAACAGACAGACAGACAGACAGACGGACAGACAGACATGACTCAATCGACTCGGCTACTGATACTGATTCAGAATATATATAGTTTATGGGGTCGGAGATGCCTCCTTCTGCATGTTAGGCACATTTCCGTTCCGACAAACTCAATAGACCATGAATTTTTTTAAAATCCATGCCCTAAAAAAAAAACTTAAAGTATTAAAGCTAAATAACTCCATATCCAGTGACAGGTCTATACGTATAAATAACTACGAACCGCATTTTTTTCTGAAACTAGTAATTTACCAGTCTCTCAATTTCAGAATTCCATCAGACACAATCTTTCATTGCATCATTGTTTCCGAAACCGGAAACGAGAAGAGAAGGGAAAGGGAGGCTACTGGGAATTGGGAATGGACCCAAAAAAATGTGAAAGAAAGCGAATACGGAACCGTAAAACGAGCCAACGCAAGTTGGATACCACAAAAAAACTGGCAAAAGTTAGCTCTGAGAAAAATACTCTACAAATTCTTTATAGAACGCACTCTGATCTAAACCAGGCTGACGATAAAGTGTTCTTCAAAGCAAATGAAAACCACACCTCAACTATACAGGATATGGAAACGGATCTGGGTTTGATGTTTCCAACGGACATCAATTTTTGCATTTCATCCGACGAACGCGCGCAGGGAAACATGGATTTATTGCATAACCCTACAGCAACAGTTTGAGCTGGGCACCATTATCATTAGCACAACGGGAATCATCGATGAGTCCACCTGCTTAAACAGTATCATTACTAACAAATTCAGCTGTACCAATATGGTAAGATCTCCAAACTCATCTCATCAATATCGTTATATCTAATAGTTTTCATTATATTTCTTTCAGATCTACAGTGATGATGAGATACCGGTGTCTAGCGAAAATGTAATCATATCGTCCCATATGTCAACGTTTGGCTCAGTGGATACGAGTAGTGAGCCAACAAGTCCCCTGGCTCCTGTCACTTCCAAGCCACGCAGCGTAACCATAAATTGCAACTATTCCAATTATCTCCCCTACATGGATATGGCCGACGATCCATTTAATTATTTGCAAAGCACGGAAATAAATCGCAGCGAGGATATTTTGGATAACCTATTGGATGTCTGTGTTAGAGACTATTGAAGTTTATTGAAATTATTTCATTTACGTTCGCAATAAATTACAATAAATTTAAATTGCAATTTTTTTCACTCAGTAATATTTTTTACCTTATATTACCATTCGACCAGGAAAAGTTGTGAAAAACGATTTACTAAATGTGTATAATATTGCTACGAACGAGCCACAGACCCTAAAAATCCATTCATTTTGTGTATCCAAGGATAATCGGCCAACCGGCAGATACAGGAAAAAATAATTGGAGAATATATACTCCTAAAATGATCGAAGATATATTTAATTTCTGAAATGAATTTAAAGTTAATAAAAGGTTTACAAATTGAACAATTTGTGGAATCGTACAAATTATATTACGAGTAGTTATCGCTATTTTATAATAATTAATTTCGTAAAATTATAGAATTATGTGAATACTTAATACAATATATATCACATGTTCTAATGCAAAACATTTGTGTTCTACAAGATCTTTGATAGAATATTTCGAAAGTTTATCAGGTAGTATCCAAGGTGATAAACTGGTGAGAAAAAAATCGACACGCACTATAGTTGTGCTTCATTCAAATTGTGTAAATATACATATACTATTGTATGTACTAAATATTAGGTATAGTATTCAAATAAATCATTGTTCTTTAAAACTATCATTACATCATAATATTTAATTTAAGTGCAAGCCACTTTGAACGCATATAGTTTCCCATGGGCCAATTGCACCATAGCAGACTCTATAGATTGTTCATTTTTCTGTACAAGTCAGTCGTTATAATATATATACAATATTTCTATTGTTTTCAATGAAGTGCAACTACGTGGTTAAATACACATATCTTTCAAATTATGTATACATGCGTTGAAATGTTATCTTATAATTTGTTATCTTTTATCTAATTCGCATTTAACGTATTTTAAATGCATATCAATAAATAAGAAAATATTACATTTAACACAGTTTTCAGTTAATTTTCTTTAAAGAAATTTTAAAAAATGTACTGTTTTCTTAAACTAAAAAATCGTATTGTTCACATTACAAATTTGAATTTCGAGTATTTATCCTACTCAGTTTTTAAGGAGTTAATAATTATGAAATGAATAACGAGAATATCTGATACAAATTACACAAAGTTGAATAAACCGAGAATCGAATAGGTATATGGATTGTAAAAACTATAAACATAAGTCTTAATTATCAGTACAGCAATTTTTACACATTCCCATTCTTGTCAGCAGCGTGAATTCTCCGAGCCGTCGAGGGTATATGCAACATTATCAAGCTTTTGCGCTAAATGCATTTTCTTACAATTGGGATCCGTTTCCAGAGCAACCATGATCTAAAATATCACGAAAATACAATATTAATTTCAATTATATAAATTGATATATATTAAATGTACACAATTGCAAACAAATTGGCACAATTATAATAATCTTATATATACAAATTATTGTTTGTCATCTATAGAAGCCTAGACGGCTGGATAGAAATATGAAAATTGTACACAACATTCCTCTTTTCCCCGACATGGTTTCAACGACCCTCAAAAATCAAGAAAATACAGGTTGGTATAATAAATAAAACTGTTTACCTGATCGAACAAAAATTTTTGAAGACGTGTGTACCTATTTATATTAGTATATATTCATAGTTAACATAAGTGTATATAATATATTTGTGCCAACGTTACAATATGTACAAAATATCATTTAATACAGACCTGTTCTCTATACTTGGTTATGTAGATGTAGAGCTCCTTTAGGGCCGAAATCGTGTCGAACTCATCATTCTGCTGCACCGACAATTGCTGCATAGCGGTGCTCATCTCCTGGTCACTTATAAGTGGCAATCTGGCCACGTCCCGGTAGAACTCCTTAACCATTATTCGATAATTGGGAATATCCTATAAAATAAATATGGCATTTTGTAAGACAGTAAAATACTTCATCAAAACTACTTGTTAAACCGTTCGAATCACGTCGATAGTGTCATGCTTTTTATATGAAAGATCTGATTAGTTTAGTTTCAACTAGTTAATAACTTAGTTTAGAACTACCCGGACATATAAAATTATCTAATCAAATATTAACCTATTTTCGATTTCGTTAATAATCTGGAAAGACTGACTATATAGTTACTATAGACTATAGACTAAATAACAGAATATCGACATGAATAAACAAGTTATATTGTAGTTTCTAACTCGTAATTCAATTGTGTTGCAACCACAACATTTACATTTCATGTTAGTTACGAACAAATTAAATGTTTTTTACCTTTGCAAAGAGCAGTTTGTTCGAGGGTGAATCCTTGCCCAGGCGATGCTCGGTGGTGGAGCAGGCATCCATAAAAGTCTGCGCAATGACACTTAGACAAGAATCAACTGAATATGTCTTGTTCACGTCAAATACAAAATCCGGATTTTTGATAAAGTTTACCCAAAAACGGAGTGGTAAACTGTTCGATTTCCAGGAATGCAAAAGATCAGAATCAGCGAGCTCATGTCGCCGGGCCGCCTCATCAAATAAATCAAACAGCCATTTGACAGCAGGCGGCAGTTCTTCATTGACAGTAAGAATACTAGAAAAGAAATCATCAACAAATTTCTGAATTGTGCCTTTGGTGGCCAGCAAGCGGGTCAAATAGACTTCGGGAATGGTTTTATTCACGCGTTCCCCTCCGCCGCCAATAACAGATCCTTGAGTTAACGATAAAACATGACCGGATAGCGCTGTGTTCTTAATATTCATATAATGATCTGGCAACATGGGTTTAACTAGGTGGTAGAGGCGAGGCTTCTGTAGGCCCGACTCAATGTCGTTACTTATTATAATATGACTCTGTGAGTTGTTGATAAAATAAACTGAAATGATAAAATATACAAATATAATGATTCAGCGGTTAAACTGTTCAACTGATTATGAATAAAATACTTACAGTTGTGAAAAGGTGTACCCTGCTGCTGCTTGGCATAAGGCAGGTTAAAACCATCATTTTGTCTGGCAATGAGAGACATAACTGCCGATTCCTTTACCCCATAATGGGACAGAGTATTCAGACGTTTCCATCCGTTAATTGTTTTCGTAGTTAGATCCTCGTCCTGCAGTGTTAAATGTCCGCCGCGACCGTGCCGCCACTCCAAGTCAACTTCGTGGACAGCAGGACGCATAGAGAATGGTGTATTCTTTAAAATCGCATCAAGTATCTTCAGCTTAACCTGAGATATGGTGTCCCAATCGTTCACACGGCACTGAACCTTCTCGTCCATATCATCCTGCAGAATATGCAGCATAACCACTTCATGGCTCACTTGCTCGTGCAGCAGCCGCTCCTCTGACAGCGAATAGCGTGCATCATGCGTTATCGCATCCACCAAACCCTTCTCCACCTGGTGTTTGATGGCCTTAAACAGCAGAAAGAGGCTGGAGCCGGCGTATTCCTTCAGGTAGTCGTACATGCAAACGGCTAAGTAATTTGTTAGCATCTTTTCCACAACACTCTCAGTACGCCTTAGCATTAGTTGCGGATGCTTACTTGCTAAGGATTTCTCTATAAGGCGCAGTAGGAGTGATTTTAATATTTCCGTCGCGTATTCCATTTTATTCATGAGTACAACCATTAATAGAGAAGCAACATTTACGCGATCCCGAATGGAAAAGGATGACCGCTGTGCCTCTAATGTCTCGATGAAAGTCAATAAAAAGTATTTGTTGCTAATCAGTTGGTCAAACTGCATCATTGCTGGGTCGTAATTGCTTTTGGAATGCTGATCGGCCCTTTTGGTTGAGTTCAGTATGGGATGATCAGACACGCCGGGAAAAAGACTTTCATGATATAGTTAACGTGATCCAAGGTGGGAATCCCGCTGCTCTCCAGGTCCGCCGTCAGATCCGTCATATCCGTTTGCAGCTCGGCAAAGGCCTGCTTGCATTCCGAGCGTACATTGCTCTCCAACGTTATCATTTGTATCTGTATGCGTTTGTATTCCCGTTCTGCCTGCGTTGATTTTCGCCTAAAGATCACGAGTACAATTATCAGGATTATGATCAATGTAATAACGATAAGAATGATGGCCAGCATTGCTTGCGACATGGCGTAGGCCTTGTTCAAATCGTACTTAAGGTAGCCGATGACAAAGCGCAGATTGCGTCCCACCTTGACCACAACCAAGGGCAAGTCAATCAACTGATCCACACCGTTCTCATCTGTCGGCAGGGGTTGCTGCTCTGGGGGAATGCACAGCAGTTGGTTCAACGTTAAGCTGGTGATATTGCACTGGGCAGTGCCAATCGTGACATTCACATCGTACTCGTCCGCAGCCAGGTTAAGCAGCTCGCCCTCGATGACCAGAGTGTCGCCCTTGTACAGCTTGATGCCGTCATTCCCAAAGGGCAGATACTTGGGGTCCGCCATGTAGACAATTGTGCTTCGTATATCGTGGAAATATTTATTCAGATCCCTCACCAACTGCACGTTGTCCATGACGAAACTGAGCTGCAGATTCAATTGCTTCTCGTGCACCTTAACATACGCAGCCACATCCAAGCTTGAACCCGTGGCATACATGGGAAATATATCATTGTGCGCGGACTCAGCAGTAAGTCCAGCACCCTTTGCCATGCCATGAGTCCGCAGTATCTGGAACTGCAGATTCACTGGCGGCGAGGGGCATTCCATTTGGTTTGCATTGATCACCGTGCAGGCCGTCTTGTTCACCCGATTGCTTTCGAAGAACACCTCCAGTTCGGGGTTTTGTATGGAATCAAGATACATTCCGTGCACTGTAAGTATGCGGCCACCACTTACGAAACTACGCAATGGTTTGATTTGCATAATCCGCGGATCTTGAGTATAGTTGAAAATTGAGCATGGAAGTGGAACGGCCGGATTGTAGTAATAATAAGAGCGGTAGCCCAATTCTGGCTTGAGAAATGGATCCGAACAGCTATAAGTGCGATTAGCACCATCGACAAATAACCGCAAAGTACGTATCGGTTCCGGTTGCATAGCGGGCGAGGTGGTGCACAGCAGGCGCGAAGATGAGGCCTGCGTCACGTTGATATTGCATTCATATTCGTCCAAAAATGCGCGTATACTCGATCCAATATTCAGGTACTTGCCCAGCAAAGACAATTGCGTGCCACCCGACTTGGGACCCACTGTAGGATAGAGTCCCGTCAGCTGCACATCCTTGAAGTGAAACTGCACACTCGACTCGGTATACCCGGCATCGTTGGCCACCTTAATGGCAGCTGCCATCTCATGAGTAGCTGCTCCCGTGCGGCATTCAATCTTAACCGATATCTGATAGTTGACCAGCTCGCAGGGCACATTTCCTATGGTGATTCTGCCTTTTACATCATCTTCGCGAATGCCGAGATTGCTGCCTTCAATTGTAATCAAAGTTCCTCCTTCAACTGGTCCCGAGAGAGGTTTTATAATGTCGATACGTGGCCGTGGACACTCCTGCTGCACTTGTGCAAGATTTATCGAGTTTGAAGGAGAGTGTTTACAGGTCTCATTATAAACACAGGAGTTTCCACACCAAGCGCACTGATATTTAGCATCTCTCGTGACACAGAGGCTACAATCGGCATGCTCTCGATGAGAGCCCAAGACGTCGCATTTGTAGAGTATTACTGTGGCCGTATCTACATAATGCTGTCGGTTCCAGGTTATATCCACCTTGGCTTCATAGTCATGTGTGTTTGTTTCATAGAAATATTGTGTTTTTTCGCACACAACTATTCGATTATTTTCGATGTGTGCTGGCAAAAGCATTTGGGCTGCTTCGATCTGGACAGTGCAGAGGTAACCAGCATGGACACTCTTCGGCTTGGGTAAATTTTCAATCTCAAGACGTATCTCCTTGGCTACACGCACTGGTAAAAGAATGGGCCTCCTTTGATGTTTCAAATGAGGACACTGTGCGTCTGTTAAGATTGGTGTTTCCTGATTACGGCATTGCTCCGACTTATGAACACACCTATTATCATAGATGCACCAGTCGCATCCCCACAGACTGCTTACACAATATTGACAGTTGACATGGTGGGAGCAGTTAAAGAATGCAAAGGATCGCGACACAAAGTCCTTATTTGTCTCTGAGCTGCGCACGGACAGTGGGACCAGAACATGGTCTATATTGCTAGCTATAGCTGGACGTTGTTCCAGTGGAGGGGTTGCGCACGCCAAACCATTCTCAACTATTTCAGCATCGATTGGCGTCGAGTTGCCAAAAATACAACGGTACTTTGCATTAAAAGGTTCAGGTAAAGTCCGAATAATCAGTTGTACCTGAATTAATTCTGAAATGGGGATCCTATCCGGCACAATAGATTCAAAATCGATGCATTGCTGTCCGCTTCCTAATGAAAGCCAGCGTGAGACGGAGGTATCTCTTTGACAGGTAGAGCGCACGGTACATCGCTTTTCTAAAGAGCACCAGCCACAATATGGATCCCGGGACTCCAAACACGCTGAACAGTTTGTATACACCGAGCAGTGTTCAATCCGCAGCTTAATTATCTTGCGCGTCGACAGGATATAGAGATAATCCTTCCGTGTAGACATCATTGTGTTAGGCAAAATGCGGTTTCCTGCATCCACGACGATTTCTTCATACTCTCCTGGTTGTTGCCCAGATAGTAAAACCTTCTTTATTTTACCATCTGAGGTACCCAAGAATGCCAACGAATGCTGCTGATCGGTCGTTATTGTCGCTGTCACAGAGGTAACAGATACATTCTCAAAATGAAACAGCCCATGAGCTGAGATGGGCGATACACCACTAATTTTCAATCCGACATTACAGAAATTATAAATATTTCCCAGGGAACCCACTATGGGGCAACGTCCATCATTGATTGTGCCTGAAATGTAGCCTAGATTGCGATCCTTAATTGTGCCATTGAAACACAAGTGTATGTTCTCTATAAACATGTCTTCTATATCCTTTAGACTGTAGATACACATAGCGGATTTGTTTTCAGGCTGATCACTTATCTCTTTCGACGGGGAAAAAGACCGTAATTAACACGTGATCGTCTCGCTTGGTGCCCATTTGGTGGGCCAGCTTTTTGGCTGGCCTGCGTGATCTTAGCATCCCGCAATATATTATAGTCTGTATGCTCTTCGCCGGCCGTGCACTGTATCGTTATTTCCGTGTAACTATCGTAATTAGGGTCTGTTATGCAAATCCTCGCCAAACGTGTTACATAACCGGCCTCCTCAGCGAGGTGCGAACGCTTTGTACCAACATGAAATATGCATACTCCGATGAATTGAATCCATACACGTAGTCCACTAGAAAATGATCACGATACTTCACATCGATATTAATTATGGACTGTTGGATCGAGAATTCCGCATAGTTAAGATCGTCCAAGCGTCGCGATGATATGGCCGGCACGTCGTGCCGATAGTCCCCCACATTTGTGAACGTTGTGCCCACGTAGAGAATGTCCTCCTCCTTCCACGAGTACCTGGCCGGGCCAATGAAAGCGTATGTGGACGCATATTCATCGTTAGCTGCCAACGGAACGGCGACGAATTGTGGAGCAGATGGAAATCTTAACATATTGTAAATCTGACAGGCACCTACAAAAGGAAACATAGAAACTGTTAAGTAATAACTAAAAACTCTAAAATACTATTTTATTTCACCAAATCAAGGTCGCCAAACTTACCAAAATCGAACTAAGATAATCTTCAACCAATTTTTTTTTAAATATATTTTTCTTTTTATCTTTATTTTTATTAAGTCATTCGGGGAAAATCCAATATCCCCCTTTGTGTCATTTTATCTATTAATTCTGCCCGTTTTTGGCGCGTCGGCTAACTTAACTCTATAGTTAGCGTTATCTATTTTGTTTTTATGTAATATCTGTATTTTTAAAAACGATGTCCTCCCCCGGGATTCGAAACCGGAACCCCTGTATAATAGTCAAACGCGTCAAACGACTCATCTACAGGGATCGGCAACCAATTTTTAAAAAGCACAAATACATTAACAATTTTGAATCGAATCACTAAAATTGATCTTCTTTATAATAAAAGCTAGAGATACTCAATTTGGCAGGAATATTTCTACTTACTATGTATGTATGTATATGCCAATCAAGTTTATTTCAAATGTTAATTTAATTTATTTAAAGTCGATTCGTGAGCGACGTATAAAATATACAAGTTTGCTTTAAGAAAGAATGCTGTCCTGAAGACCTGGGTGCATTAGTAGCAAGTTGATCGGATGTTACAAATGGCTATCATCGTGTTTTAGGTTGTAATTAATATTTGACTGTATTTTTACATAATTTAATATGCGATTGTAATCATATTTTCCACTCCCTTAAAAGTTGTACACTACAATCTTCACCGTTAAGGTGCTCTGGTGTACAATGCATCTGACACTATTTCTTTCAATTAAAATCAAATAATCTTCTTAATGGTTTTAATTTTGAATTTCAAATAGAATTGAAAACACTATTAAATTAAATAGATATGCAACAACGCTTCTATTTTTTGGTATCAACTGTATACCACCTGCAAGTGCCTCTTTAGAAAAAAAAAGCTCGGAAAGGCTTACATATATGAACTTAGTATCGATCGGTTTTTGAAAATGAATGAATGAAGTCAGAAAAAAAAACCTCCAAAAGCAAAAAAAAATTTTAAATATATATCAAAGTAAAACATACCCTGTCTAATGCTGCCACATGATATGAGGCTACCGTCGTTATGGGTATAGCTGACAACTAGAATCTTATTGAAGTTGTTCGCCAAAGTTGTCTCCACATCTTCTGGACAACCACCCGCATGACACTGAGGGGCATCGTGTTTGGGTCCAGTCACCGCCTCCGCCAGGACACGCAAGTTCTCGTTTAGTTTAAGTATCTTATTTGTTGCGCCCGCATAAAAAACATTATGATTGGCATCAAAAGTGAGGTGCGTTAAATAGTTTTTGGATTGGACGCTCGAGGATCCCGCACTTCCAGCTGATGATGGTCCACCTGTCTGATTAGCGAAATTCGATTCCGTTGAAGTAGTTGGGGCGCCTGCAGTACCGTCGCTTGGTACATACGGTAGGACAAACTGAGCCACTATATCACTGGCATTCGATTCTATGTAAAATTGATCATGCTCCACCTTAACACTATGCACAGCATATGAAACAAACATAAGTAAGAGCGCGATATGCTTACAGGAATAACTTCGGAATTGCAGCATTGCAACAAGGCACTTCCTATTTTTTATTGATGAGGAAAATCGGAAATTCAAAATGGTGCTTCTCCAGAGAATGCGTTGGCAGTGCAAACTTTCAGTCTTAACAGTGATATAGCCAACTTTACCATATCCTGCAGTTACATTTTTGCATTGAAAATCGTAGCGTTTCTTATAACATAATAATTTTTATTAAAGAATCATTTCTTAATTTCTGTATACAATGATTTCTAACACATATATACCCTCACACATACATTAGTGAAAAAAGTGTATACATCCGCGTTAAAGCAAGCAAACTATCAGGGTAAACACGTCGATAACGATAAAATATTCAAGCCGACAAAAAACATATACTAAAAAATACTATTAGTGTTTTAAAATATACTAAAAAAAAAACCTTAATAAACACTTAAACTTAAACATATAATTTTGGTTAGGTTTATTGAAATAAAATATAAAATAATTAAAATAAACCACTAAGCAATGAACAATGTGTTCATGAACAATGTGTTCATTGATTAGTGAATAAACTAATTTAAAAATATTCCATTATGTATGTAAGGTCATGCAATCCATTTTGTCGCTGCTATCGATATTTCCCATAATTTGTTCAACCACCAAGCATTGCTTAGTGGTTCAACCTAGCTATGAATTTTTAAAAAGATATTTCGATATATTGATATTTGACAAGTTCATTGTTTTTGATTACGGGATATTTATTCATGAACAAGTGATTGCCAGAGCTGCTAGAATAGCCATTTTCCCGACAGATCAAACCTTTTTTTCAGGGACCTAAAATAATGATTATTTGATTTTGTTTTAATGAAAAAATCATATATTTAGAAAAGTAGCGTAGGAAAAAATAATGTACCAAAAGGTAATCCCAAATATGATAATATCTATTTTTCGCTCAAATAATGATTATATTTTAGGCAAAAAAAAAATTGATTATAAAATAATGATTATATTAAGCGTTATTTTTTCTATTAAAATATTGCTTAATCTCGGATTATTTCTCTTCCAAAGAAGTTTTTAGGTTTTTGATGCAGAACTATATTGTGCATTAAGGGGTATCTATTTCAATTGTTTTCGTATCCTGTTCAGTGTTGCCAATTTAGCTATTTTCCCATCAGTTCTGGCGTTTTTCAATGGCGAAATGCGGGAAAAAATTCAATCTAGCGGCTAACGGGAATTCTGGCTATTTTATAAATCGAAATGGCTTTTTTTTGTTCGATTTTTTTTAAACATCTGGCAGCATCAATAAATTTATTGTTAAACCGTGACTGTAATCGATATCTGCCGCAAACGATCTATAGTAGGCTTTAAATATGTATAAATCCCACCAACGTATTTCACAATTTTGTTTGAGCGTGTGCAAATGTGTCATTAAAAAAATGCCTAAAGTTCAATTCAAAACAAAAACCACGGGATATATGGCTACTAGATCCAGGATTAAAGGATTGGTTGTGTGTAGATAATAATAATGAAAAAAAAAAGTTTTTGCAAATATTGTAAAACGAGCATGAATGCGAAACTTTCTGATTTATATGCTCATGCAAAAAAATCAAAACATATAAGTATGTCAAGCGCATTTACTCAAAAGAACAAATTGAACTTTATTCCTGTTTCCTTGGAAACAAGCCAACAAAAGGCGGCGTTATGTTTGTATATTGCTACACACTAAAACTATTGACATTGCCATGCCATAAATGCTGCCACAATTATATTATTGGAACTAACTAAAGCTATACAAATAAAGACGCAAACTATGCAGATATAGATGACCACTATATTTAGGCCATGGATTTTAAAAAAATTCATGGTCTATTGTGTTTGTCGGAACGGAAAAGTGCGTAACAGGCAGAAGGAGGCATCTCCGACCCCATAAACTATATATATTCTGAATCAGTATCAGTAGCCGAGTCGATTGAGCCATGTCTGTCTGTCCGTCTGTCTGTCTGTCTGTATGAACACGTGGATCTCAGAAACTATAAGAGCTAGAGTCATCAAATTTTGTGACAACATACGTATATATTGCAGTGTCTCAAAGTTTTTTAAAATTTGGACACGCCCCTTCCCGCCTCTGTAAATCAGAAATAACTACTTAAAACCTACAATATTAACTCAACAACCAAAGTTGTATATCATACATGACAAATACCTTGTCACGGGCGTTATGTGGGCGTTTCATTAAAATCGGACTATAAATAAGTGAGATATGATACGAATTAAACTCACTTTGAACATACATGTATATAATTAAGCAGACCTAATTTACGCAATCATACCGAAGTTCAAATCAAGCGTCAGACACAGCATTTTATTAAACTTTTTATTTGAATTGTATGGGAACAGAATTGGTTCACAATGCAGCTTTGCCGATGAGCGAAGAAGTGAGGCAATGGCCGAGTGGTTAGAGTGGCGGACGGTAGCGCGAGAGCGCGTGCGTTCAACTCCCGGTTGAGGCGGGTGCGAATTTTCCTTTATTAATTATTTCTTATTTTATTTTTTTATTTTTTTTATTCTAATAAACTAAAAGAAAAGTTACAGTCAAAAAAATTAAAATCAAGAAGAAACACATGTAATGAAATTTGGTACGCGCTAGAAATGCATACCTATACCTATTGCCTACGGTATACTATGATAATCCATGGCCTTATACAGTCAGATCCTGACTGTAGCGTTTGTATTTTTTTGGAGTAATTTTAATAAAGATTAAAAAAAACTTTAATAAAAGTGTTTAGCTATTTTTTTTTAGCTATATTAAATTGTTTTTAGCGGTTTCTAGCTTTTTCTGAACCGTGATTTAGCTTTTTTAAGGTCTTGGAAAGTTGGCAACACTGATCCTGTTAGCCAGCGCGGCTAAAAAAGCAGTCCGTAACATTATCGATAAATACAAAACCTTTAGAACAGTATCGACAGAGAAATTTTTAGCCTTATTTTTAAATATTTAATCGAAAACATATTTAATCCTGTTTTCTAGAGTTGGAAAAATATCGATATTTCCCTAAATCGATATATCGATATTTTCATTGATATATCGAAGTTTCTTAGAGGGCAAGCTTAACAGATTAAATTAATGAATCAAAATTATACTTATTTAAACAAAAACATTTAATTTGAGATCCATTCTCTTAATTCTAAAAATCTTCAAAAGAATATTTCGAGTTAAACTCGGTCAAATTAACATTTCAAATTAAGTCTTAATATTAAAATTATACTTATTTAAACAAAAACATTTAATATGAGATCCATTCTCTTAATTCTAAAAATCTTCAAAAGAATATTTCGAGTTCAATTCGGTCAAATTAACATTTCAAAATAAATCTGTATGTTTAAATTAAATAAAAAATTGCAGTTCATTTTGCTAATTTGAAAGCCATTCGTTTTTGTTTAAAAACAAAATCATATTAACATTTTTTGCTTTTAGAGAACTTCGCTTATGACTAGTCCTGTTTTACTGAACATTCTTTTTACTTTCTGTTGACGTAGCGGGAACACAGAAGTATTTTAATATACATTCCTTAAAAGCTGCATCATTTGAAATCTGTTCTCTTGTTGTCTACAGACAACTAATTTGGGAAAAAAAATTCTTAAAACAGCCAAGTGAATTTAGCTAAATATTGTTTTTACCAATGCTGTTCTTCTCCTTTAAAGCGTTCTCCATTCCAAAGCGCGGTCAACACCAATACCCACAACAAGGTCTAAGATAATTATTTTATCAAGTAAGTATGTGTAATAAAATTAAAGAAAAATGTACATATGTTAGGCATTACCTAGCTGACCCGCGTGGTTTTTCTTAGTGATGTCTTGTTGAGAAAATATCGAACATCCATGTTTAAAAACTTCGATATTTCCAAAATTAGAAAAATATCGATATATCGTCGATATTCTTTCCAGCTCTACTGTTTTCCTCTTGTCACTAAGCAATGAACACATAGAGACGTCAAACAGCCCTGACGCACTTTGAGAGTGATTTTTCGGACCTAGCACCCAAAGAGAAGAAGAAGAACAGAAGTAGACTTCGGCTGAACGCCCGACCGGGGTACTTCGCTGTTCGGGTCTCAGTACAAACAGTGCATAGCATCAAAACTGCTTCAGTCGCACAACGACAGCGGAACGATAAGCATGCGCTTACTTTGCGCTGTGCGATCGTTTCAATGTGTGAGTTTATGTAGGCACGACCCGCGTATGAATGTATGCGCTGCTTGTGAAGTTTGGCAATAGGCAAATGCATCGGCCAGTGCGCTGGCAGCCTGAAGTCAATTTTGTGTTTCGGCGACGAGAGCCTAGAGACTGAGGCACAGGGCCGTAGTGAGGGTTTTACGGGCTCCTGTGCAATACTTATCAGGACTTCTACTTAAATTACCTCAATTAATAATTATATTTGTGTTTACCAAAGGAATTAAATTGTACAAATATATCTGCATTAATAACATTTTTATGTTTGGTAACCGTGAGCCCCTGACTGTTGAGAGCCCTTCTGTGCTGCACACCCCGCACAATTTTAGCTGCGGGCCTGGCGCAATAATTTTAGCATCAGAAAACATGTGTATTTATGTTTAATTTTTGAGATGGATTGAAAATTCATAATTATATTATATTTTGTAGAGCAAAAATTATTATATAAAAAAAAAGTTGGGACAATTATAATTTTGGTAAAGGTTAAATAGCTGCCTGCGTCACCGATTTTTTTCAAATTTTTTTTACAGATAGGGCTATATTTATCATGGTTTTAGGTGAAAGAATTATTTGGCGGTCGCTTCTAGTTTTTTTTTTAATTGAATTTTGAAAATAATTAATTTTACATGTATTTTGTTGTTGGCGTAAAACGTCACGATGATGCGCACAGTGGCCTACAAGCGATTTATTTCAAACGAAATGTTATTTAAACAAAATAATGTTTTATTTTATGGGTTGCATATTATTTGAAGATTTCGGCGCCTACAACTAGAACTCGGAGGTCGACAGACTGGCGCCAACGAAGTTGTTTAATACCTCAATATGATTTTCGAATATAATATGTGTTCTGCAAAAAATTTTTTTTTAGTAGAATAGGCGCCGCAGGCAAAATATTTTTTGAATAAATAAAATCGCGCGCGCGATTTTATTTTTTCAAAAATTTTTTGCCTGCAGTGCGCTGTTTTTCTAAACACTTTGAATTTTCTTGCTTGCTCAGTTTTCATTTCAAATCAATCGGTTTATTAGACACTGTACCGTCACAAAATGTTTCAGGCAGACTGGCGTCTTGCACAAAAAGGCAACAACATAATACATGCAAATTTAATTATTTTCAAAATTCAATTAAAAAAAAAACTAGAAGCGACCGCCAAATAATTCTTTCACCTAAAATCATGATAAATATAGCCCTATCTGTAAAATAAATTTGAAAAAATCGGTGACGCAGGCAGCTATTTTTTTTGTATATGAGTTTACCAATTTTAACAAAATTTATGAATTAAAATAAAAAATTCTGAATAATATTCAATTTTTGCCTACTGTACCTGTCTCTAGGTTCTCGACGCCGAAACACAAAATTGACTTCAGGCTGCCAGCGCGCTGGCCGAAGCATTTGCCTATTGCCAAACTTCACAAGGAGCGCATACATTCATACGCGGGCCGTGCATACATAAACGCACACATTAAAACGATCGCACAGTGCAAAGAAGTACGCGCATGCTTTTCGTTCCGCTGTCGTTGTGCGACTGAAGCAGTTTTGATGCTGAAAAATTAGATTAGTTTATCTAATTAAATTATTATTACCGAAAACTGCGGTGGCTGTAATATTAGTCGAAAAATGAAAATGCGTGCGTTCGATTTCAATATATAATTTCAACTGCTTCATTGCTTAGCCTAGCTTAACTACGGCGGCGAAACAGGGCGAATTCAAACAACGAAGAGAGGACTTTATTGCGCTCCCGCTCCGCCCTAAACTAACTTACACTAGACTTCAAGTTTTTTTCTACAACAACTAACTTAATTTAACACCGGCCCCGTTGAAGGCCTGTAAGGCTTCAAGTGATTGGTAGCGGAGCCAGTTTGTGAATGGCCCGTCTAAATAATCGCCCTTCGCTGGTCCTAAGGTCTACGACCCTGAGCATGCCGTCCTGCCCTGCGTGAGTTGCCACGATCCTTCCGAGGAGCCACTGTTGCGGAGGAAGATTGTCCTCTGCGACGACGACGAGTGTTCCCTCTGTTATGTTGGGCTGCTTGCCCAGAATTTGAAGGCCCAGGACATATTCGCGGGACCATCGCTGCCAGAACTGTTGCCTGACTGACGAGACAAGTCGCCATCGCCGCAAGCAACTGAGACCCGTCTGGTCCGGGGTCCGGAGTGCTGGTGGGGCGAGTAGCGACCCGCCTGTCAGCAGGTGCCCTGGTGTTAGGGCCTCTCCGTCGCTGGGGTCCTGGCTGATTGGTCCTAGAGGCCGCGAGTTCAGCACTGCCTCGACGCCGACGAGGACTGTTTGCAGCTCCTCCGCTGTCAACTGCGCGCTGCCCACCGCTCGTAGGAGTAGGTGCTTTGCAGTTTTGACACCTGCCTCCCATAGTCCATCCTCGGCGACCAATAAACCTTTGAAAACATAATAAAAAGGAGTCAGTGGAAAGATCTGACAACTTCTAAATGAACTGCCTTGGACGCAAAACACACAAACAGCGCTATGTAGGACATATAAGGGGGCCTACCACGGATTTTAAGTGTCGTGTACACTGGACCACAAAAGTCAACGCCACAAATGTCAAAGGGGCGGAGAGCATGGAGTCGGTCTGCGGGTAAATTCCCCATTATTTGAGTCAGAAGTCGCGGTTTGCATTTGAAACATCTAATGCATGAACGAACTGTCTGACTGCAGACCTCCTGAGCGTTAACAATCCAAATGCGCTCCCGAAGGATACTCACAAGTGCTCGTGGGCCAACATGAAAATTGGTTTGATGCAGATGTCGGACATAGCTCTGAACGAAATTAGAACGTTTAGTCAACAACAATGGAAACTTGGCATCATACGATATAGGAGCATTTGCTAGTCGCCCCCCAACTCTCAACAACGAAAACATACACCAAGTTCCTTTGTCTTCGTGAATAAATGGATTTAATCGTTGAAGACAAGGGCCAAGCTTGGATCCCTTGCGAATTCTTTTAATGTCATCAGAAAATTCGTGACATTGAACAACTTCGAAAATTTTCAAAAAGGCTTCTTTATATTCCGTTGGTGATCCGAATCTTTTCAAATTGAGCATTCCTATTTTTACATCTCGCTATGAAGCGGAACATATAAACAAATACTCTTAGCAGTTTGAGGTGAGACGAGAATCTCTCGATGACGTCCACTAGATCCGATTTAACTACGGCAGCGGCCAGTCCAACCGCTGTTTTTCTCTTTTCCAGCTCCATCATCTCCCTTGATAGCTCTAGGTGCGGATTAACGGGCCAATCTTCATCTTCGTTCTTTAAAATCGAAGGTCCACTAAACCAGATTGACTCCTTCAGGTCATCAATGTCACAACCTCTTGACACTACATCTGCTGGGTTTTGTTTTGTCGGTACATGTCGCCATGTAGCTTCTTTGGACCACTCCTGAATCTCAGCCACTCTGTTCGAAACGAAAGTCGCCAACGACGAAGGATGAGATCGGATCCAGTGAAGAGTAACTTCTGAATCCGACCGGTAGACGATTCGTTCGATATTTATTTTCAATAGTGGCTTGATTCTGTGGCAAAGATCTGCTAGAAGGTGAGCGGCACATAACTCAAGTCTAGGAAGTGTTTTCGTCTTGAGCGGCGCTACTTTTGACTTTGACGTCAACAACGAAACTTTGTAACCTTCAACAGTTTTGCTACGAATATAGACGCAAGCACCGTAGGCTCTCATAGATGCGTCGGCGAAACCATGTACTTGTATTGGTGACATCGGATTAGTGAACACATATCGAGGTATGGAGATTTCTTCCACTCTCGACAATGTTTCCTTCAATTTATTCCATGCTGTTTCCAACTGCTGTGGAATAGACTCATCCCAGTCCAACTTATTAAGCCATAACTCCTGCAATAGGATCTGGCCTCGAATGACAATTGGACTTAATAAGCCGAGGGGGTCAAACAGCTTCGATGTCACCGATAATATGTTCCTTTTTGTCGCTCGGAGAACCATGACTGAGGTGTCAATTTTGAACTTTAAGGCATCTTCGCTAGGAGTGCATGATATACCTAGAGCCTTAGTTAAATCTGAATCCGAGATGGTTATCGGTTAAACTGTGCTCTCAGATGCAGTGACCTCAGGTGAGTTTGAAAACCACTTGCTCAAGTCAAAACCTGCTGTTTGAAGAACCTGAGTCACTTCCGACTTAATTGTCTTAAGTTCATCTATGCATGCAGCACCAGTTAACATATCATCGACATAAAAGTCGGACCGAATAACTTCAGAAGCTCTAGGGAGAGATACTCTTATAGCTTCACTCAACCTCTTTAAACACTTGATGGCCAGAAAAGGGGCTGGACCAGTACCATAAGTAATGGTGTTGAGCTTATATAATCTCAAGGACTCAGATGGATCTCGTCTCCACACTATTAATTGGAATGGCCTATCAGCTTCATTCACCATTACTTGGCGGTACATCTTCTTGACATCAGCTGTCAAAGCGAAACGATGTAACCTGAAGCGAAGAAGAGTTGAGTACAAGTCTTCTTGAATTGTAGGCTCCACCATCAGAATTTCGTTAAGAGACACGTGTGTGGACGTCTTACAGGATGCGTCAAACACCACACGGAGTTTTGTTGAAGTACTCTCAGGTCTCAGAACGCACTGATGTGGAATTACGTAGTGCGGAGTAGACGTAACATCTATGTCCGATGGTGACATATGACCTAAGGCGAGATACTCTTCCATAAATTCGAGATACATTTTCTTCAAGCCTTGGTCACGAGTTAGTCTTTTTTCTAGCGACAAGAAACGCCGTTTTGCAACCTCGAACGAGTTGCCTAAAACGTTTGGGTCTGATTTAAACGGCAGTCTAACTTCAAAGCGACCCGAGGGCAATATCTGAGTAGTCTTCCTGTAGTGGTTCACAGAGCTTCACAGAGCTGTTGCTCTGGCGACCATATTTTCCTAGTAGATGGCAATTCCTCTAGTGACCAAAACTTCTGCAGTGTGTTATCTATCGAGACAAGCAATTCTTCTTGGCAACTTAATGTTAACGAGGTACCTTGGGGAGCTGGACTCTTTGGAGCATATTTTCCAGCTACAACCCAACCAAGAAGGGTTTTTTGCAGAATCGGATACTCCGGACCTTGCTTTATTTGACCGACGGACAACAACTCGAAGAAGGACTCTGCACCAATCAACATATCAATCCGTTGAGGTTTGTAAAAGTATGGGTCAGCTAATGGTAGGTTCTTTGGGATTTTCCAGTCGCTGACGTTGACTGACTGGTCTGGGTGATACCCAGAAATTGATTTCAGTACCCAAAAATCAAACGAGAACTCACTACCAGTTATTCGCTACTTCACCACCGTATATATTTTATTCTTGACTTGAGAATTGGCTGCGCCAATACCAAGCAAGTTTATACATGACTCCTCTTTGCGGATCTGTAAGCGTTGAGCCAAATCTTCAGTTACGAAGTTAGTTTGTGACCCAGAGTCAAGAAGTGCTCGGACGCTTACGATCGACGTTGCAAGAATTACCCTGTCCAACGCTGACGCATGCATAGAATGTGTAGTGGAAGGGTGATCTTGACTTGGAGGAGGAGAAATATTCTCTAAAGGTGGTGGTAGCGCTAAGCTATTTTCAGTCACTGTGTATCTATGCAATAATTGATGATGCGAGCGATCACAAACTCGACATTTTTTCGATTTTCATTTTACAACAGTGTGACCCTTGTTTAGACAATTTATGCATAACGATGCGGATTTTACAAACTCAAATCTCTGCATGACGGAGAGACGAGTGAACGGACTACAAGTTTCTATTAAATGGTCATTTAAATTGCAGTAACTGCAGGTCTGATTGGTGCTAGTTGAAAAGCAGGCAAAGGAACTTTGATTATGCTGCCTGTTTGGAACTACTGTTTCCGATTTTGGCTTTGTCGATTCTTCAGCAGTTAGATGCTGGTATCGACGGTTCAATACCCTTTCAAAATCGGACCACAAAGGTAATTTGTCATAATCTAACTGCTCTTCCCATTTTTGTTTGGTCACATGATCTACTCTATTTAATACTAAATGAATCAGCATTGCATTCGCTATTTTAGTGTCATCGCCTATCGATAACAATGAACCATATATAGATGATACAGTATCGATTAGGCTTCTAAGAGAGGATGCAGATTGCTGATTCATTTTAGGAAGACTAAACAATGATGAGATATTGTTCATAAAGATAAGGCATTCGTTATCGTAGACTCTCCTTAGGCTTTCCAGCAGGCTTTCTAGGCTTTACAGCCTTTTCATAGTTGCTCTCGGTGACTTGGAATGCCCTAATCGTTCCCAAGGCATCACCAGAGAGACAGGAGATCAGATGGTTGAACTTTTCGATAGCAGGAATGCTCTTATCATTATGAACAAGAGTCTCGAATAATCCTATAAAATTCTTAAATTCAGAATAATTGCCACTAAATTTAGGTAATGCCAAATTAGGGAGTTGAGCTCGAGTTGGTGCCATCGTAGCCGAAACCTTTTCTTGTGGTTCGCTCGATGACTTCACGGCTGAAAGAAGCGACATAAGTCTTGCTTTGGTCGTGATTGACAATTCCTCCAACTCGGCTCCAAACTCATCGTTTTCATCAAGGCTTTCAATATGTTCCTGAAGTCCGGTTGCCTTGACAATAGCTTCGGACAAAAGTTGAAGCCTGCACTCAAGCTCGGAGACGTTTAGTGGTATAGTACCAGTTTCTAGATGCTGTTCTACCCGGCGAATGCTCTTGACATATACTCGTAGCTTTTTTTTAAGGTCGTCAATAGTCGGACGACTCACTTTTGGCTTTTCTTGTTCCATTTTAATGGACGAAAACGAGATAGTATATGTTTGTTTATTGTATAATACAATAAACGACGAAAACAATTATACTTGAATAATTGTAGAAGCACTAGTTATCAAAAAATAATTCGATGCAAGTGATACCGAAAAAGAGTTATACCCGACCAAAGGTAGAGTATGCGTATCACTTGCCGTTTTGAGTTCAAGCGCGCAAACGAAATTGACAGCAACAATGCTAGTGAGCGGGTGACGTGCGAAAGAGAAAACGAAAAAAATCACCGCTGTAGCTTGCTGTGTAGATGTGCGTATGTGTGTATGCAGCTAGAAGCGCAGCTGGCGGACGAACGAAGGAAAGCAAGAAACGAAAAATTCGCCGCTGCAGCTGGTATATACGTAGGTGTGTGTGTATGTATATACGTACATACAATTGCTTGAACTCAGTAATTATTATTGCAATCGACTTATGGACGAAAGTTTGTGAGAGGGGGCGACAGTGAAACATAAACAACAACAAACACTAGCATCCAAGAGCAGTTCAAAATATATATTTATGTACATATGTATAATTATTAAACTACGATGCCTGTCTGTATGTATGTATATACGTATATGTACATATACATATATATGCATGCAAATAAGCTCAACTATTATAGTGTACGTATGTGCCAAGAATTGAAAGCGAATGCCAAAAAAACCAATTTAAATACGCTTTCAATTTTTCGCACAAATACCTGTGGCTCTGGAACGGGTTGACCGGCTGCTACTTTCCTGTAGGCTTGCACCAATTGCAGGGTATCCCTCGATGAATTGCAGCACCAATTTTGGGATTAAACACGACCGACGCGAATAATTTGTCAGTGATCCACCCACGAACCGAAAGGCAATTTAATTTAGCTTTTGTAATTGCACTTTTTCACTTGCAATTGTTATTCAATTGTTGTACACAATTGTTGTTTTTATTTGCACTTCTTTGTGTCACTGTCACTTTTAACTTTCACAATGCCTTATTATTATTACAGTCCACCCGGGGGCGCCATGAAAAATTAGATTAGTTTATCTAATTAAATTATTATTACCGAAAACTGCGGTGGCTGTAATATTAGTCGAAAAATGAAAATGCGTGCGTTCGATTTCAATTTATAATTTCAACTGCTTCATTGCTTAGCCTAGCTTAACTACGGCGGCGAAACGGGGCGAATTCAAACAACGAAGAGAGGACTTTATTGCGCTCCCGCTCCGCCCTAAACTAACTTACACTAGACTTCAAGTTTTTTCTACAACAACTAACTTAATTTAACAGATGCTATGCACTGTTTGTACTGAGAGCCGAACAGCGAAGTACCCCGGTCGGGCGTGTGTTCATTGCTTAGTGCTCTTGTCAATCCAAATGAATTATTTGACGCTGCTTTTATTTTAGTTGTTTTCAAAAGCCTCGCAGAATGGAATCGAAATGATTAATGCATTTATTTTTCCAAGTCATTTATTGTCAGGTAGACAAACAGACATGCTAATGAAGACAAGTGCAAACAGATAGACAGGCAAACTTTGCCTGGCAAAAGCCAGAAATGCAGGCAGACATGATTGCACCAAGAAAAGCAGACAGCAGTTTTTCATATCATTCGACCTTTGAAAATGGTAATAAAATAACATACAAACTTTGTGATCAGGATCAGCATTCGAGTCAATTTAACCATGCCTGTCTGTCTAATATGTGTGTGTGTGAAGGTTCCTGCACGATATACGTTGAAATGTATGCATGTTGAAATGTATAAATTTAGAAATACACACTACATGGAAACGAAATTTCAATGTTCCTGTCGATCATATATTATTTTATTTGTAACGATTTCTTCATATGGTATATAAATGTGCAACATTTTGTCAGCTGTAGGCTGATTTAATCCATTAATCATCAAAATTCGATGAAATTAAGAAATTTGCAGCTAGTTCTTCGTTCTTTTCACATGCAAAATAGGCTTGTAGAGCAAGAGCTTCCGGAAATCCGAGCGCTTTGAGCTAAAATAATTAGGATATGAGAATAGTTGATAGTTCATTTAACAGTTTTAATTATCTACATACACGATTGATGGCCTCTTGATCATGAGCTGTGAGACGAATAGAACCCAAGCTCTCAGTGGAAATTGTACTAACATTCTCTTCCCCAGCTGCAAATGTAACATGAGGTGTTTCGTCTCCTGCATTAGCACGTTGAATTCCCTCTGTCGAATCCTCATGGACAACTGATATCGGTTGACTTTCGTTTGACCTTATGTTCGACGTTGATCGACTAATTCGTTGATCATTTTCACCCACTTCCCCATCAAGAGGTTGATTTAACATATTGAGAAAAGCATCCTGGTTTTCCGAAATAAGTTGCAGAAGTGCTGGATTAGTTTGTCCAATCTAGAAATGCAAGTGCATGTATTAATATGGATAACTGTAATTCTGCTTTTTAATTATAGTATTTACCTGTTGTAGAACAGCGTGTAGCAGATGCGGATTTTGATATATCAGGGAGCGCATTTGTAAGAATTGTGGTTGACTGCGCAAAAACTCGAAAGGGTCTAGATTGAAATGTAGATGTTAGTATGTATATAAGTTTATATATAAACCATGAGATTATGTTAAAGTTGCTTGATTTCGGTTACATTTTAAAATTTACTATTCTCCTGGCCACAGGTGAAAATGTTAAGTATTTTGGGAGTTATTTACAAAAAATACATTGAATCATAAATAGATTCTATTGATTTGTATAACGAAGTTATTCACACATTCATATAGAATAATTTAGAACTTCTATATATAAAATACAAAATATATCTTAACCACAACTATAACATATTTCGGACATATAAATTGTAAAACAAGCTGTATTATATTAAATTAAAGCATAAACTATCTTGAAAATAAAAAGTTGAATAATTACCAGCTGCTGATTCAGCTTCAATATTGCTCACACTTGCTTGACGCAAATTCAAACCCCATAGAGAGGGCTCTCTTTCATTCAAGAGATTCTCTTCTTGAGGAATTCCTGTTATCAAGTATTCTACAGCACGCTCTGGGTTATTAAAACTAGCTGCCATTGCGCGCTCTACCTGCTCACGAGCGTAACCCATTTCAACCATTGATGTAACTGTGCGATTGTATTCTTCGCCCATCAGTAAATTAGATTCTGCACGCGTTTGCAATGTGGCATTTGCCAACTCACCAACCAAATCAACACTTGACAAGTTAGTTGCTGAACTTTCAGATTCAACTGGAGTTGAGTTTGTGGCTTCGGAATTAACTACACTACTACCACCACCAATTTCACCCTCCGCCACAGGGGTTAGTTTGTTAGTATTCATGTCTGGCTTTGTAGCAGAATCAACTACTTTTACGGGAGGTTTCTTCTCCTCCACCGACTTCTCTGCAGTCAGTTGTGAATTGTCATTGGTTTCCTTTGAAACTGGAGTTGCTGCAACCGCTACTGGTGTCAAGTGTGGTGTTGCGGTGTGGCTAGTGTTATGACCACTTGCTGCGATATCTCGAGTTAGCATTACAACTATAAACTTCTTTTCATCGACTTTGTATGAGCTGAATGTTCGGTTATCCGCTAGTATGATGCCTTAAAGAATAACAAGAAATACGTTGTTTATGTAAAAAGGTTTATGTACACAGAAATTGAAGTTCAAACTATAATATGTACTTACCTGCATAAATAAGTTTTTGTTTTTCAACAACATATTCTGCACCACGTTCACTGAAAATGAATTTTTTCAGTTCTAAAACCTATAATGGATATTAACACAAGTTAGCTATAATAAATATATAAATATATATATATAAATATATAAATTTAATTCGAACTTTCCGTTTTTTCGGGGTCAAACTCAATTGTGAATGTTTGTTGTTGTAAATTTTTTATTGTGATAATCATCCTGTATGTATTTTAAATTCTTTTTAATTCTCTTAATGCTCTCGTTTTTCTTATAAAAATTTGTCATCGACCCTAGGGGTGGTTTACAATAAATTAAATATCGAGTACAATCATTCGGTGCAAAATCTCAATTATCGATATTTATTTATTTATTTATTTAATGTCAACTAATGGCAGTCGACTGGGTAAAGAGTTAACAATAAAATTTAAGAATTAAAATTGTAATGAATTGTAAAAAATATTATTAATATTATATTTTATTTAAATTAAAATTAAATTTAAAGATTAAAATTTAAAATTTAAACTGGTATAATAAAAAAGACACCGATCCAACATTTGTTGCAAAGGGATTGGGGAAAACCCAGTGAAACCCAATCAGATCGGTGGATTAGTGTTAATTGTTGTTAAGTGTTAAGTAGTTAAGAATGGATAGTTTGATCGAATTAAGGGAGGACTCTGAATTGAAAACTCTAAACAGTCTATTGTAATCAGCACAGAGAACTCGAAAGGGATCATGGAATCTATAATTATTATGACAAAAGTCCAAGGAAAGTGGCAAAAAAATACGAGTTACTCTAGAACGAATACAGAAATTAATTTGGTTAAGCAGAATAGGAGAATCAATGTCGTACTTGATTAGTTTGAATAGAAACGTAACACCTAACATAATACGATTAGTAAGAGAAGGTAGGTTAATAAGAAGCAGTCTTCTAGAATAAGATGGCAAGTCTACACTTGGTACCCAGTTGAAACTACGCAAAGCGAAAAGTAAAAATTGCTTTTGAACAGACTCAATTCTATCTTGGTGAATATGATATTGCGGCGACCACACGCAAGAACCATATTCAAGAATTGGACGAACAAAAGAAGTGTAAAGTAATTTTGTCGTATAAGGATATACCTATCGAAGTACCAATTACCAAAGCACTAAGCATCGATCATATAGAGTACTCAAACAGCGAAAAGTAGCGGCCGAGAGCAATCCAGAAACAGCAAACAGCTGCATCAATGTGAATGTATGCGTTGCTTGTGAAGTTTGTCAATAGGCAGCGCGCTGGCTGCAGTGTTGCCAATTTAGCTATTTTCCAGTCAGTTCTGGCGTTTTCCAATTGCGCAATGCGGGAAAAAATGAAATCACTAAGCAATGAACACATAGAGACGTCAAACAGCCCTGCAACAGTTTGAGAGTGATTTTTCAAAAGCGCTGCCCCACAGAAGAAGAAGAACAGAAGCAGACTTCGGCTAAACGCACGACCGGGGCAGCGCGCTGTTCGGCTCTCAGTAAAAACGGTGCATAGCATCAAAACTGCTTCAGTCGCACAACGACAGCGGAACGATAAGCATGCGCGTACTTCTTTGCGCTGTGCGATCGTTTCAATGTGTGCGTGTATGCATGCACGGCCCGCGGGTTTTACGGGCCCCTGTGCAATACTTATCAGGGACTCCTACTTAAATTACCTTAATTAATAAATATATTTGTGATTACCAAAGGAATTAAATTGTACAAATATATCCCCATTAATAACATTTTTATGTTTGGTAACAGTAAGCCCCTGAGCCCTTCTGTACCGCACACCCTGCGCACTTTTATCTACGGGCCTGGCCAGCATGAAATCAACTGTGTGTTTGTTTTTGTCTTTGTCATCGAGAGCTAAGAGACCGAATTACAGTGAGCCAAAATGGTTATTTGGCGGCAATTATTTTAGCATCTGAAAACATGTGTATTTATGTTTAATTTTTGAGAATATGGATTGAATATTCATATTTATATTATATTTTTGTAGAGCAAAATTATAATATCAAAAATAAGTTTTGATAATTATAATTTTTTTGTATATGAGTTTACAAATATTGACAAAATTTGTGAATTAAAATAAAAAATTCGGAATACATAAATATGTAATTATTAAATAAAATTATCCTTATAGAACAAGCCACATGTTTTCGGAGGTTTTAACATTGTCGCCGCAAGATAACCATTTTTGCCCACTGTACCTGTCTCCGAAACACAAAATTGACTTCAGGCTGCCAGCGCGCTGGCCGAAGCATTTGCCTATTGCCAAACTTCACCAGCACCGCATACATTCATACGCGGGCCGTGCATGCATACACGCACACATTGAAACGATCGCACAGCGCAAAGAAGTACGCGCATGCTTATCGTTCCGCTGTCGTTGTGCGACTGAAGCAGTTTTGATGCTATGCACCGTTTGTACTGAGAGCCGAACAGCGCGCTGCCCCGGTCGTGCGTTTAGCCGAAGTCTGCTTCTGTTCTTCTTCTTCTGTGGGGCAGCGCTTTTGAAAAATCACTCTCAAACTGTTGCAGGGCTGTTTGACGTCTCTATGTGTTCATTGCTTAGTGATGAAATCTAGCGGCTAGCGGGAATTCTGGCTATTTTATAAATCGAAATGGCTTTTTTTTGTTAGATTTTTTAAACATCTGGCAGCACCAATAAATTTATTGTTAAACCACTAAGCATCGAACATATAGAGTACTCAAACAGCGGAATTTACTCATATGAATGCTATGCTGAGATGGGTACCCCAGAACACGAAGTGTTTCATGAGTGAGCGCTCGGCTCTGTTCGCACATCGGTAGAGAGAAGAGCACATCGGCATCAAGTCAGTCGCACAACGACAGCGGAACGATGAGCACGGGTATATTTCTTTGCTCTAGCCATCGTTTCGATGTATGTGTGCTATGTATGCACAAGATCGTATATGAATGTATGCGTTGCTTGTGAAGTTTGGCAATAGGCAAATGCTTCCAGCCAGCGCGCTGGCAACCTGTAGTCAATTTTGTGTTTCGGCGTCGAGAGCCTAGAGACTGAGGCACAGGGCCGTAGTGAGGGTTTTACGGGCCCCTGTGTGCAATACTTATCAGGGACTCCTACTTAAATTACCTTAATTAATAAATATATTTGTGTTTACCAAAGGAATTAAATTGTACAAATATATCTGCATTAATAACATTTTTATGTTTGGTAATCGTGACCCCCTGACTGTTGAGAACCCTTCTGTGCCGAACACCCTGCGCACTTTTAGCTACGGGCCTGGCCAGCGTGAAATCAACTTTGCGTTTGTTTTTGTTTTGTCATGGAGAGCATCAGAAAACATGTGTATTTATGTTTAATTTTTGAGAAGATGGATTGAAAATTCATAATTATATTATATTTTGTAGAGCAAAATTATAATATCAAAAAAAAAAGTTGTGACAATTATAATTTTTTTGTATATGAGTTTACCAATATTAACAAAATTTATGAATTAAAATAAAAAATTCGGAATACATAAATATATAATTACTAAATAAAATTATCCTCATAGAAAAAGCCACATGTTTTCAAAAGTTTTAAAATTTTCGCTGCAAGATAACCATTATTGGCCACTGTGTCTGTCTCTAGGCTCTCGAAGCTACCGAAGTTCAAATCTAGCGTCAGACACACAGCATTTGATTAAACTTTTTATTTGCATTGTATGGCAGCAGAATTGATTCACAATGCAGCTTTGCCGATGGGCCAACGAGTCAGTCAATGGCCAAGTGGTTATTGAGGCGGACGGCTGCGAGAGAGTGCGTGTGTTCAACTCCCGGTTGAGGTACTACTTGCGTAAATTAGGTCTGCTTAAGTATACATATATGTTCAAAGTGAGTTTAATTCGTATCTTATCTCACATATTCATAGTTCGATTTAAATGAGGCGGGAAGGGGTGTGTGTATGTGGTCAAAAAATTTGATGACTCTAGCTCTTATAGTTTCTGAGATCCAGGTGTTCATACAGACAGACAGACGGACAGACGGTCAGACGGATAGAGAGATATGGTTCAATCGACTCGGCTACCGACACTGATTCAGAATATATATAGTTTATGGGGTCGGAGATGCCTCCTTCTGCCTGTTACGGACATTTCCGTTCCGACAAACACAATAGACCAAGCCCACAACGGGCCATACGAGGCCGGTGGTTGGCAGCGGGCGCCCCCTTGTCCCTTCAAGGCCCACCACCAGCGCAGTGCGGAAATCACTCGCAAGGATACCTGGGCATCGAAGAAACGACTCTCGGGGCCGCAAGGCAGGTGGCCTTGTCAGCAAAGCCCTTAAAAGAGGATGCCGAGCGCCATTAAGGTGCTCCAGGCGAACCTACACCACGCCAGAGGAGGGTCTGCCACCCTGTGCACGATCGTCTGCGAAGACTCAATCAATCTGGCTCTCTTCCAAGAGCCTTGGTTGATCGGTGTCCACATCCGTGGACTATCATGTGGATCATGTAAGTTAATATATGACCGCATGGGTGGTGCCCCTCGCATTGCTATTGTTGTAAATAACAATGTGAGACACTTCCCTATACCAAATTTCATCCACAGAGACCTGGTACCAACGGCTATTGAGGTAGCCACGGCTGAGGGTGTCCGGGAGGTAGTGATCGCCTACTTCCCGGGCGACGTGGATGACGTCCCCCCCAGAGGTTCAGCGGTTAATGGACTTCTGCCGCCGGCACAACAAGCCGCTCGTGATCGGCTGCGATGCCAATGCGCATCACACGATCTGGGGTAGCAGCGAAATAAATAAACGTGGTGGGTCCGTTTTAGAGTATTTATTGTTTTGTCAATTAGATGTTGCTAACATAGGGTGTAAGCCTACTTTTATTAACGCCATTAGAGAAGAGGTTTTGGACCTCACCCTAGTCAGCAACTCTACTGTGAGTTTGCTGGTCAACTGGCGGGTGACAGACGAAGCCACCTTGTCGGACCATCAGCACATCAGGTTCGACCTCCCTGGACAAGTCGAGATCCGTCAGAACTCTTTCTGTCCCAAAAGACTAATTGGGTATTCTTCAAAGCATCTGTGGCTTTTAAAGCATACTCGTTGATCAGCAACCCAAAGTCTATCACTGAGATAGAACTTGGTGCCAACTTACTTGAAGATGTGCTTACCGCATCCTTCGAGGACAGCTTTGTCAGGAAGACATCAAAAGTTAACCGTAAAGTTCCATGGCGGAACGAGGAACTGTCTGTACAAAGAAGGAAGGTTAGAAGCCTATTCAATAGGGGCAGATCTAACCGCGTCAGTTGGGACGTCCCTATAGGGACGCTCTAACTAATTATAAAAAAACATTAGACGTGCTAAACGCGATACGTGGCGCATCTACTGTGGTAGCATTGAATTGCTGCTAAAGGATCGTCTAATGGGATAGGGCTTCTTAAAAGAGAAGACGGCTCTTTTACTGAAGATCGCAGGGAAGCAGTTGACCTTCTACTACAAGTCTACTTCCCAGGTTAGGTGGCGAACCCAGATCTATCAAGTCACGATGAAGTCACCATGTGCCCGGACTCACGTGGATCCAGTATTTCAGAAACCATCTTCGACCCTGAAAAGGTCAAATGGGCCCCAGGGTGCGATCAAATCTTTCCAGCCCATCTACAAAACAGCCTGGATCACATTCTCGATCCACTGGTGGGCCTTCTTAGAGCTCGTCTTACTTGGGGATACATACCCATCTCTTGGAGCAGAGTTAATGTGGTATTCATTTACAAACAGGGGAATCAGGGGAATACCCCTGACCAGCCTAAATCATATCGGCCGATCAGTCTCACCTCCTTTCTGCTTAAGACAGCGGAAAGGCTCGTAGACCTGCACATACTCTCTGCAGAAAACGTATCCTCTGAAGCCCACGCAGTTTGCGTATATAGCCGGAAGATCGACGGCAGTCGCACTCCACAAGCTAGTAGGTAAAATCGAAGGAGCCCTCGTATCCAAGAACATTGCTCTGTGCTCTTTTCTTGATATAACAGGTGCTTTTGATAATACCGTCTATGGGTCTATTTCCGCTGCGCTGGAGCGCAGAAATATTGCTCGTCCCCCAATCCGATGGATTGATGCTATGCTCAAACACCGGACTATTTCCTCTACCTTGGATTCCACGACTGCTTTCATTAGTGCGGTTAAGGGAAGTCCCCAGGGAGGGGTCCTATCCCCTAAAAGACTATACTGGAACTCCCACCTAAACAACACCCTATCAAAGGCAACTTATGCCATGTGGGCCTGCAGAAGATTCTTTGGCAGGATCTGGGGTCTCAAATCCTGCACCATTCGGTGGTTATTTGAGATGATGGTAAGACCCATCGTTACCTACGCTGCAATTGTGTGGTGGCCAAAGGTTATGCAGGTCACTTCCATCAACAAATGCACTAAACTGCATAGGCTGCTTTGTCTGTCTTTGACGGGTGCACTTCGCAGCTGTCCCACAGCAGCAATGGAATCAATCCTGAAACTGACTCCTCTGCACATCCGAATAAAAGAAGTCGCTGCTATGAGCCTTCTTAGAATCAAGCTCCAATCTGGACTTCTAGCTACCGAATCAAGGCAAAGATATTCCTGGCTTAGAGATCTGCACTAGATCAGATTCTATGACCAAGGAACACCTCTTTGGTGCAAAATTCAGAACCCTCATCCCAGACCGGAGGGACTGGGATGCTGACAACCCCATCAGTGACCCTCACGGCATACACTGTGGACAACCATCTCATCCCTTGTGAAAACCTAGACAGATAGGTTGACCGAACGCTATTGGGTCTTCCAACCAGGGATAAGGCAAGCTAGACAGCTCACAAATCCCTCGGTTAAGCGAATAACAAATTTACTCTCTAGGAGGGATCTTTACCTCCTTGTTGGTTACCTTAGCTGGCACCACTTGGTGCACTAACACCAAACCAAAATGCGTCTGTCCTCGGATGCAGAGTGCAGACTCTGCAATGAGGACGACAAAGCTACCAAACACATACTGTGTGAGTGTTCAGCCTTGATTTGGATAAGGAGGAAACATTTCCACCTGGAAATCTCAGTTCCCGAGCACATTGTCCGTTCCTTGACGAAAGACTTGTTATGTTTCATCAGGGAAGCAGAGCAGCTTTTGTCAAGATAGGGAGAGCATTATAGGTACAAGAGATCATTCTCGTCGCAGTGCTTCGCCCTTTCCCTGTTGGGAGACTACCTTTGTCAAATAATAATAATAATAAATACATATTTATGTATTTTTAGGCCATGGATTTTAAAAAAATTCATGGTCTATTGTGTTTGTCGGAACGGAAATGTGCGTAACATGCAGAAGGAGGCATCTCCGACCCCATAAACTTATATATATTCTGAATCAGTATCAGTAGCCGAGTCGATTGAGCCATATCTGTCTGTCCGTCTGTCTGTCTGTCTGTCCGTCTGTCTGTCTGTCTGTCTGTATGAACACGTGGATCTCAGAAACTGTAAGAGCTAGAGTCATAAAATTTTGTGACAACATACGTATATATTGCAGTGTCTCAAAGTTTTTTTAAAATTTGGACACGCCCCTACCCCCTCTATAAATCAGTAATAACTATTTAAAAACTACAATATTAACTCAGAAACCAAAGTTGTATATCTTACATGTGTAAAAATTTCATTTAAATCGCACTATAAATAAGTGTGATATGATACGAATTAAACTCACTTTAAACATATGTATATACTTAAGCATACCTAATTTACGCAAGCATACCGAAGTTCAAATCTAGCGTCACACACACAGCATTTGATTAAACTTTTTATTTGCATTGTATGGCAGCAGAATTGATTCACAATGCTGCTTTGCCGATGGGGCGATGAGTGAGGCAATGGCCGAGAGAGGCGGACGGCTGCGAGATAGTGCGTGTGTTCAACTCCCGGTTGAGGCGGGTGCGAATTTTCGTTTATTAATTTCTTCTTTTATTTATTTATTTTATTCTAATAAACTAAAAAGAAAAGTTGTAGTCAAACAAATTAAATTATTTAATTAAATTTCAATAAAAATAAAAAAAAATGTTCATTACTTTGTTTTCATATGAAAGACAATCAAATTATAATAGCTATAAATAATATTAATTATTTATAAATAAAGTTAAGTATTTTTATATTATTTGGCACGCATCAAAGAAACGCGAACTAATGCGTTCTTCAATGCAGTCACTCTTTCCGTATTTTGTCTGTTATGACTTTGCAAGTTCAGTACGATTCCAATTGGATGTTTCCTATTTTGTTTTGCTCTCAATATTTTGCAATTAGAATGCTAAAAAATAGCAGAGATCATAAACCCTTGTAAAGTTATGAATGTGCGAGTAGGACGCCCATACATACATACATGTCTGCATATCCACATGTATGTGTTGGCGTCCCACTTCAGCATACATTATTGCACGATTGTATATACATACATATGTACAATTAGATTTGCAGTTGCTGTTGTGTACCGACGAAAGAAAACTAAAGTCTAATTACATATATTGCGTAACTAAAACTTAAAAAAAATTATGAAATGCATAAGAATTTTACATGTTGATCGGATCGCGGCAGCAATCGAACCTCGAACACCGCTCAATATCATTGGCCTTAGAGTCCGGGACATAGTCCACTCAGCCACTGAACTTCTCTCGTAGTCGTCGAAAATGGTGAGACATTAGACCAAACGACAAGACGCAATATGCATTATAAGTTCGTGCCAAAAAAATCCTGAAGAAGCACATATAATGAAATTTGTTACGCGCTAGAAATGCATACCTATACTTATTGCCTACGGTATACTATGATAATCCATGGCCTTATACAGTCAGCTCCTGACTGTAGCGTTTGTATTTTTTATTTTTAATTCGCAAATTTTCTCAATATTGATAAACTCATATACAAACCAGTAAGAAAAGCAAAAGTCGCGCAGCACCCGACAGTGCGATACCCTTCGACCTATGTTCCCGTGTAGTTTAATTTGTTAAATTCATACACATATGTATATGCACATGCTTTACAATTATTCCCAACAGATGGCAGTCGCGCTCGCCCGACTCTCTTGTTAGCTGATAGAATTATTTCGTTTTATGCTCATACTTTGTTAAATAACTTCTGTTATTATTGTCCGATCGGATTGCATTTTAAAGAATACGTAGATAATTCATTCAGCTTAGAATATTTTAAAAGTCAGAAATTTGTAGCTTTTATACAGCGCCTACAAATTGAGTTCAAAAATTAAAATTTTGATTTACGGGGGCAGTGGGCGTGGTGTGCGTTCACACAGACAGGCGAACAGACATGACTCAATTGACTCGGCTTGTGATCCTGAGCAAGAATATATATACTTTATGGAGTCTCCCACACCTCCTTCTACCTGTTACATACTTTTGCACAAAGTTAGTATACCTTTTTAGGCCATGGATTAAAAAAAAATCATGGTCTATTGTGTTTGTCGGAACGGAAATGTGCGTAACAGGCAGAAGGAGGCATCGCCGAGTCGATTGAGCCATGTCTGTCTGTCCGTCTGTCTGTCTGTCTGTCTGTCTGTCTGTCTGTCTGTCTGTCTGTATGAACACCTGGATCTCAGAAACTAAAAGAGCTAGAGTCATCAAACAACATACGTATATATTGCAGTGTCTCAAAGTTTTTTTAAAATTTGGACACGCCCCTTCCCGCCTCTGTAAATCAGAAATAACTACTTAAAACCTACAATATTAACTCAACAACCAAAGTTGTATATCTTACATGACAAATACCTTGCACACAGCATTTTATTAAACTTTTTATTTGCATTGTATGGGAACAGAATTGGTTCACAATGCAGATTTGCCGATGGGCGAAGGAGTGGGGCAATGGTCGAGTGGTTAGAGTGGCGGACGGCTGCGAGAGAGTACGTGTGCTCAACTCCCGGTTAAGGCGGGTGCGAATTTTCATTTATTAATTATTTTTTATTTTATTTTTTTTTTTTATTCTAATAAACTAAAAGAAAAGTTACAGTCAAACAAATTAAAATCAAGAAGAAGCACATGTAATGAAATTTGGTACGCGCTAGAAATGCATACATATACCTATTGCCTACGGTATACTATGATAATCCATGGCCTTATACAGTCAGCTCCTGACTAGCGTTTGTATTTTTTTGACCATTTTTAATGGTCATAGGGTATAAATGTTCACAATTTTTTTGTTGATATAATTTTGCGTTTCAAAATATAATATAATTATTAATATAATATCTATATACTCGAAAATTATACATAAAAGTTATGAACTCTCTCTAAGTATCTTCCCCCTCCCCTACTGACCACCGCTCTTACACGCGGTCCCCCCGCTGGATGCAAACGGCGCATTCAGCACTGGAGCCGTAGGTCTGGAGAGAACCAGCACCGATGCTAGAAGGCATTTGTGGAGACCTGGCAACCTTGAATTTGCCAATCACATTTACTAGAAATTAATCTGTAATCGATATCCTGGGAATCATCGCTAGTTTTTTCTTCCCAACGCCTTCTGTCATGCACTTCCTTTCTTTTCTATCGCCTACTGTCAGCCACATTGGACGTGCAGCTCTCAAAATCACAACCGTAATCCGAATAACTCTCTAATCTGGTTAACCATCAATTGTTAAAATTAATTAGAAAGTGAATGAAAACTGTTCTTTAACACAACCCTTGACTTAATTTGGGGAACCTATCTACAGAACAAGTCGACGGCACACAAGAACACTTGGAATGCTCCATATACTTACTAGGTGAGGTATGCGGCTACGGGAGCCGTAGCAACACAAGCAAGAAATAGTCTTGCTTAACTTAAATATAAATTTTTTCAGATGCTAAAAGGTATTGCCGCCAAATAACCATTTTGGTTCACTGTAAATCGGTCTCTTAGCTCTCGATGGCAAAGACAAAAACAAACGCACAGTTGATTTCACGCTGGCCAGGCCCGTAGCTAAGTGTGTGCGGGGTCTGCAGTACACAAAGGCTGTCAACTAAAAAGGGAGTCCAGATACCAAACTATTGAATTCAATATAATAAAATACGATTAAGTATTGTATATTATAAGCCAGCCCATCAACCAAATAGCGAAACACTTTTATTGTTATTTGACACTTCAATAATTATTTCATTTAAGCAACCAATAGAACCAACCGCACTGTCTCGATGTCTGCAACCGAATAGAACGATTACTCTATAACATGTGAATGCATGTGAATGGTAAACCATGCCATGTGAATGACAAACAACGACATGGTCCTCTTAATTCACAACTATGTATAAGTGTGACTTTTGTATTTTCAACACGCCACCTCAAAAATTACACTGATACAAACTGATTAAAAATTAATGAAATGAAAAATTACTTTCTGACGAGTGCATGCGTTTTCTAATGGTTGTATTCTTATTCTATTCTTTTTTTTTTTCTCTCTCTGGGGCTACTTGTATTGAACCAGCATTTGCTGCAAAGAATTGGGGAAACCCAGTAAAACCCAATTAGTTCAATCAAATAAAAATTTAACAAGATTCACTTAAATAAACATAGTAATAGTTAGTCTAGTAATTGTTTTGGTTTGATTATGGTTATATACATATATATAAAAGATTCAGACTTCATATAAAAATTCATTTTGCTCATTTAGTAAGATAAGTAAGATAAACATAGTAATGATTAGATTAGTAATTGTTTGATTTGATTATGGTTATACATATATAAAAGATTTAGACTTCATATAAAAATTCATTTTGCTCATTCAGATTATTTTGATCATTCAAGATTCAGTAAGATAAACATAGTAATGATTGGACTAGTAATTGTTTAATTTGATTATGGTTATACATATATAAAGGATTTAGACTTTAAATAAAGATCAATTTTGCTCGTTCAGATTATTTTGATCATTCAAGTTTCGGTTAGCCCCAGTTGGTCTCGCAGTACAATGAATCTGGCAGTTGGTAGTGGCTTTGTCAAAATATCAGCCAATTGTAAATCTGTGGAAAGATACTTAACACAAATTAGTTTGTTTTCAATTTGTTCTCTGGTAAAATGATATTTGATATCTATGTGCTTAGTTCTCTTGTGGCAAGTGGGATTATTGGCTATACTTATACAACTTTTGTTATCCTCGAAAAGAACTATTGGACTATTTAATTCTAATTTCATTTCATTTGTTAATGATTTTAGCCATAATGCTTCTCTTACTCCTTCGAATAAGGCCATATATTCAGCTTCGGAAGATGAAGCAGCAACAGATTTTTGTTTCATAGTACTCCAGCAAATTGAACAATTTTCAAACATTTTAAATATATACCCTGTAGTACTTCTTCTGTCAGTGTCATTTCCGGCCCAATCAGAATCAACATACCCCATAAGAATTTTATTTACTTTCAAATTCCTTTTAAATGATAACTGTTGGAATAAATGTGTATGTCTTGATATGTAATGTTAATTAGCATAAGAGTAAATCAGCTGTTCTGTAAATGCATTATATAGTGTTGATTAACATAATGAAGTCAATTGTCCACTTGCTCATAAAATGTAAAGAAGAAAGGAAGTGCACGCAGCACAAGCTCATTAAGTTAAATAAAATAATATATTATAAATAAACAAATCCAGTTTATTATCAACATGGTAGCAGAGCAAGGTTAATCAAATAAATCCAAGGTTAATGAAATGAATCCAAAGTCAATACTAAATCCAAGTTTGACAAAAATTGTGAAAGTGGAAACGTGAAAGATAAAGCGCAATAAGGAAAAAGTTTGAAAGACATAGAAAACAATATTAAAAGTGCGAAATATTAAAAAATACTAATACGATAACAAAACTTTTGATAAATATTAAATTAATAAAGTGAAAAACATTAAAAACATAAACTATAAAGTTCGATGGCAACAGATTAAAATTTGGCAAAAAGGTTCACGTGCACGCTTTGATAAATTACATGGAAATAGAAAAGTGTGACCCATAAATATGAAAATGAGCAAAAAATGCATGAAGTAGAAAGAGATATAAAAGTAGAGTACAAACATATTAAAAGTGAAACGGAAAAAATGACTGCACACGCGAAAATCGAAGACATTGCTATGCCCATATTCGATGGAGTACATTTTGCAAGTTGGAAATTCAGACTAATGACAATACTAGAATACAAAGAGTGCAAAGAACCAGCAGTGCGAATTAGAACAACGGAAGACAGTGAAACAACATGGAAGAAAACAGATTTAAAAGCAAAAACAATTTTAATAAGTACAATATCAGATAAACAGTTGGAATATGTGAGTGAGTGCGAAACGACATTAGAAATTATGAACAAATTAAACGAAATGTATTTAACAAAATCAACAGCCCTGCAAATATTGTGCAGAGGGAAAATAGAAGAAATAAAACTAAAAGACTATGAAACAGTGGAAGAATTCTTTATTGAATTCGAGAAAGCAGTGAATAAATTTAAAAACGCTGGAGGTACCATGGACGAAAATGAAAAAATGCGGTATTTGTTAAAAGCGTTACCAACAAGCTACAGTTATATTGGAGACTTCTTGGATGTGATTCCAGAAACACAACGCACAGTGGAATATGTAAAATGAAAAGTAAAAGAAAAAAGCTTGAACAGAGGTCCAGTGGAGAGGCGAAATAACGTAAGCACATTTAACACCAAAACTAAAAAAGACTGCTATTTGTGTGGCAAAACAGGACATATTCAAAAGGACTGCTGGCATGCTGAGCAAAATGCGAGAGGCGATAACAGACAACAACAACAAGACAACAGGCGATATCAGAACACGAATCAAAGAGGCGGTCGAGGCAGAGGTCAACATCATGGAAATGGTCGCGGACGTGGAACTGGACGTGGAGATCACTCAGGAGACGGGAACCAAGGTAGACAGCAAGAAAACAGCGACGGCGTACAGTCATGGACAACAAGAATGATAAAAGGCGAAAAAATAATAAAATGTAATAACAGCGAAAGTAGCAACGAATCCGAAATAAGTTGGTTATTAGATAGTGGATGCACTGATCACATTATAAACGATAGTAGATTATTTAAAAACTGTGTAAATTTAAAAAAATCCGATTGTTGTTAAAGTAGCCGATGGAAAACAATTGCAAGCGACTAAGATTGGAAATGTAGAAACATATTTTAGAACATACAAAAATTAAAACTTGATCGATATAAAAAATGTATACTATGTAAAAGGCATAAAACAAAATTTGTTAAGCATATCAAGAATAACTGAAAATAAATGTACAGTCGTAGCCAGAAATAATGATACAAAAATCTATAATGAAAAAAGAGAATTGTTGTCAGTTGCAAACAAAATTGATAGTTTATATAATATAAAAAGTTTCATGCCAAACAATAAAACAAATGAAATATATACAAATGTAACTAAATTAACTGAAAAGGAAAAATGGCACAGGGCACTAGGCCACGTAAATTTTCAATATTTGAATAGACTCATAAAGAATAAAATGTTAGATGGTCTACCTGATAAAATCGAGAATACAGAAATGAAATGTGCGAATTGTATACAAAGTAAAATGTCAAACGAACCATTCGAGAATAACAGAAAGAAAACTAAAGAAACATTAGAGTTGATACATACAGACTTAAACGGACCACACAGCACAACAGGTTATTGTGGGGAAAAATATTTTTTGACATTTGTTGACGACTTTAGTAAATGCACGAGAATATATTGTATTAAAAATAAATCTGAAACGGCGAGCTGCTTAATAGAATATGTTAATTATGTTGAAAATCAGTTCAGTAAAAAAGTAAAACAAATTCAATGCGATAACGGTAAAGAATATTTGAATAGAGAAATATTAAACTTTGTAAAATGTAAGGGAATTCAGTTAACTACATGTCCACCGTATGTACATGAATTAAACGGCGTAGCAGAAAGATATAATAGATCGGCAATGGACATTGGTAGGTGCTTAATGAGGGAGGCAAACATGCATAGGCGATATTGGCCAGAAGTGATGAATACAGTAGCATATTTAAAAAAATCGAACAATCGCAAACACTGAATTAAATAAAAGCCCATACGAAATATTTTTTGGTATAAAACCGAACGTAGAAAATTTAAAAATATACGGAAGTAGAGTTTTCGTTAGAGTTCCAGAAGTACGTAGACAGAGCAAATGGGATAACAAATCGGAATTAGGAGTTTTAGTTGGATATAATACAAACGGATATAGGGTTTTAGTAAACAATAGAGTAATAAACGCAAGACATGTTCAAATTGTGGAAGAAAAAACAAAACTAACTTGCCTAGAAAAAAACGAACAGAATGATAATGAAAGTGAAATAAATGAAAATGAAGTAGATGATGAAGACAACGCTAAGACAGACGAACCAAATAACATCGACGAAGTTAATTCCAAAGACAGCGATGAAAGCGAGAGTGAGGAGAACAAAGAACAATTAACAGTACAGAGAACATCAAATAGAAAGAAAAAACCAGTAAATCTATACGGTAATCCAGTAACACATTTTATTTATATTAATTATATAAATGCAACTGTACCGAACACTTTCGAAGAAGCGATGAAAAGCAACGAAAATCAAGAATGGCTCAGAGCAATGAACACAGAAATGCAATGCTTAAATAAAAATAATACGTGGCAAATTGTAGAAAAGCCGAACAACAAAAAGATTATAGATGTTAAATGGGTGTACAAAAAGAAAAGTAATGGGACATACAAAGCCAGACTAGTAGTAAGAGGTTTCCAACAAAGAGAACGACTAGAAAATGTATATTCACCAGTAGGAAAAATGCAAACATTAATGATATTACTTTCATATTGTTGTAAAAATGGTCTGTTTATAAATCAGATGGATGTCGAAACAGCCTTTCTAAATGGCTATGTAAAATCAGAAGTTTATGTAAATGAACCAAAAGGTTACGAATCAGGCGAAAACAAAGTTTATAAATTAATTAAGGCATTATACGGATTGAGAGAGAGCCCTAGAGCATGGTACGAATGTTTGCATAAATATCTCGAAAAATTAAATTTTATAAGAAGCAACTACGATTATTGTTTATATGTAAATAGAAAAGATAAAGATGAAATATATATTTTAGTATTTGTAGATGACATATTGATATGCAGTAAGAACAAAACAAAAATAAGCGAAATTAAAGACAGTTTAATGAATAAATTTACAATGAAAGATTTAGGAAAAATCGGCAGCTATATTGGAATAGATATTAATTATAGTACTGAGAGTAAGAAAATGACTTTAAATCAAAAAAGATATATTGAATCACTAGCAATTAAGTATAATCTCGAAAATGCTAAGCTATATGAAACTCCAATGGAAACAAACTTAAAGCTAGATCAATCAACTGAATGTGATGAGAAAATTAAATACAGAAACTTAATAGGTGAATTATTATATATTAGCGCAGGTACAAGACCAGATATATCATATTCCGTAAATTACTTAAGCAGATATCAAAGTTGTTATAATTCAACACACTACAAATACGCGATAAGAGTATTAAAATATTTATATAAAACAAGAGATCTGAATTTAACGTTTGAAGATAATGGAAATAATGAAATACTAGATTGTATGGTAGACTCAGATTATGCAGGAGATAATATTGATAGAAAATCCACAACGGGATTTATAATAAGAATGTATGGAAATATAATTTATTGGAAAACACACAAACAACACGCTGTAACAAAATGTTCAACGTTTGCAGAGTATATTGCTATGTCAGAAGCAGTCACCGAAATATTATTTGTAAAAAACATGTTATATGAGATATTTAATATTAATAATGAAAAAGCGATAAATATATATGAAGATAATTCAGGCGCAGTAGCGATAGCTAAATTTGGTAACTTTACAAAAAATTCGAAGCACATTGAAGTGCAGTATCATTATGTTAATGAAAATTACGAAAAGGGTATTATAGACATTGTAAAGATAGAATCGAGATTTAATATAGCAGACATGTTAACCAAAGCGTTAGACAAACAAAAATTTATAAGGAATAGAGATGCTGTTAAGTTAAAGTAATGAATGATAAAATCAAGACAACAAATTTAAGAGGCGTGTTGGAATAAATGTGTATGTCTTGATATGTAATGTTAATTAGCATAAGAGTAAATCAGCTGTTCTGTAAATGCATTATATAGTGTTGATTAACATAATGAAGTCAATTGTCCACTTGCTCATAAAATGTAAAGAAGAAAGGAATTGCACGCAGCACAAGCTCATTAAGTTAAATAAAATAATATATTATAAATAAACAAATCCAGTTTATTATCAACAATAACTTTAAATTAACAGTTCCTTTTAGATATCTTAAAATTCTTTTAAGACATTGCCATAATTCTCTATTACTGTAGTTAGTATATCGACTTAAGATACTTATCGATGTACTTAAATCCGGTCGTGTACATAACGTTACGTACATTAAATAACCAATGAAATTCCTACATGGTGCTTCATGTGACTCTTCTACTTGCAAAGCCTCATAATTTATTTTGCTTGGAAGAGGAGTCCCAACTGGATTACAATCTTCCATATTGAATTTTCTTAAAACATTTTTAATATATGCAGATTGACTGAGACAAATTTGATCATTTTTTCTTTCAATTTTTATGCCAATAAAATATCGTATTTCATTTATATCGGTCATTTGAAACTTATTCAAAAGATATGTTTTAAATTTAGACATTCTTTCGGAATCACTAGTAGAAATTATTATATCGTCAACATATAAGAGTAAATATATATTTTTATGTATATCTCCTTCATCTAGAATATATATACATCTGTCCACTTCTAGACTCCGAAACCCAAAATTTTGTAATGCACTTTCAAATATCTCAAACCAGCATCTTGCAGCTTGTTTTAGACCATAAATGGCTTTATTAAGTTTACATACTTTATTTCCATCATACTGGGTTAAACCTTTTGGAATTTTCATATAGATTTCATCTTTTAGTGCTCCATTTAAAAAAGCTGTTTTGACATCCATCTGATGGATCAATAAATCATATTGATTTGAAAAAGCTAAAAGATATCTAAAACTAGAAATTCGTGCAACTGGTCTCATCATAATCCATCATATATTCTTGGGTGAATCCCAAGATTATAATTATATTATATTTAAGTAAATTACCATTTTCATCTTGTTTTATACTGAAAACCCACTTGCAATCTACTATGTTTTTATCCTTAGGCATTTGCACTAAGCACCATGTATTATTTACAAAATGAGAATTCAGTTCGTCTTTAATGGCAATCTCCCACAAGGTTCTGACATCACGAGTTTTAATTTCTTCATATGTATTGGGAATATCATTTAAACACATTTGGGTATTCATCAGACACTTTTCTAAAAATCTATATGATAACTTTGGTTTATCTTTAATTCTCTCACTGCGTCTAATTTGTTCTTGATTTTTATTTTCTTTTATTTATCACCAGTTTCAGCCACTGGATCGGTATTCTCGAGACAAGTGGAATTTTAATTAAGATTTTTATCAGACTTCGAATCCGTAGATTCACAATTTTCGTGCAATGGAAAATTCGACTCTTCATTCTCTTCAATAAAAGAATCACTGTATAGGTCAAAAACATCATGTTTTTCCACAGAGTCATTTTCATTTGAAGTCACCGATTTCATATTTATTTCATCCACCACTACATCTCTAGCTGTCATAAATTTTCTCAAGTTCTCATTCCTCAACTTATAGCCATTTGGCTCATATCCGACAAGTATAGTTTTGATCGATTTCTCGTCAAATTTTCTCTTTCGCACTTTATTTAGTGCATATACTGTCGAGCCAAATATCTTTAGATATTTAAATACTGGCTTCTTTTTATGCCACATCTCAAATGGTGTTTTTTTTATATTTTTTAAAGCTTTACTTGGGGACCTGTTAATTAAATATGTTGCTGACAAAACAGATTCACCCCAAAAACTTTTATTTAGTTTAGTACAGTTAATCATAGAGCGAGCTTTTTCAGTGATTGTTCTAATCATCCGCTCTGCGACACCATTTAGCTGTGGGGTATAAGGAACCGTTAAATGATAGCTGATACCTTTTTCGACACAATATTCACGCATTTCATTAGAGAGATATTCTGTTCCATTATCAATATATAGATTAACCATTTTTAAATTGAAATGAGCCTCACTTTTTGCTACAAAATCTTTAAATACAAAGAACACGTCCGATTTATAAGTTATTAAATACGTCACACAATAATGTGTATATTGATCAATAAATACTACATAGTAGTTTTTATTATCAATAGTTGAGGGCGTAATCGGACCGCATACATCCGAATGAATTACAAATAGTGGGCGTTCAATATTTTCTTTATTTTTATGTTTTTCAAATTTTAATCTTGATTGCTTTCCGTTAATACACGCCTCACATAATTTACTACTATTTACTTGTACGTTTTTTATAAGTTCACTATCTTCAAACAAGCCATTTCGTTTAATTTCAAAGAATTTTCCAATACTTATATGTCCCAATCTTTCATGCCACAAGCGATACTCTGCATCATTTGATATTGCAGATGTATATACTTTACTATTTAACGTAAATTTAACAGTCGGTACATTATACTCACATAGTCCTTCAAATACCAAGTTCTTCATTACTTTAATGCCATCCTTATTAAACTCGACGGACATTCCTATCTATCGGTATCTATCATCTTCTTTACGGATAGCAAATTGTGCGGGATTTCCTTACAATACAGCACGTTGTGTAATGTAATGTTGTCTCCAGAATTGTTAAGTTTAACTTGTCCTTTTGCAGTAGCATAAACAAATTCTCCACGCTTTGCAATCTCAATAGCCACTTAGAAGAGTATCACCTTTTAGTTTTAAAGAGAATAATTGCTTGCGTAGTGAAAGTTGAGATGCCAAGCTTTTACGCTCATAAATATTATCCAATTTTTCAAAAATCTGCTTTGCCGAATTTTCATTGTTGACAAAACTTAAAAAAGAGTCACTCAAATCTCTATTATGATCCCCTTTGCACTTCTTTCTGCCCGTTTTACTTCCTCGCTTACTTCTGTTTGTTCTTTCTCAATTACATTTAACAAATCGTTCTCCTCTAACAGTGCCCCTACTGGAACTTCCAAATTGAATATTTTTCCCCGTTAAACGGTTTTATATTCCTCTTTCCTTTATCCAGGTCTTTTTTTTTTTTTTTTTGATTTTTGACCACGGGTCATCGCGATGATAAAACTAACTATTCTTTTTTTTCTTCTTTGTTTCTCCGTTTGCCTTGCGCCTCTTAGAATCACTTTTCGTTGCTGTACTGATTTTTCACTTACCATACATATATACAAACAAACGTTTTTGTGTATCGTTATACATACATATGTATGTATTTCGCAAAGCTCTCTATGTATTTGTGTTCAATAAATACATATATTTAAATAAGAAAAAATCACTTTTATTTATTTTAATTATTCTTATTTGCACAATTAAACTATTTCACCACTTGGCTGAAAATGTGACTGGGCCCATAACCTATTGAATTTAATATAATAAAATACGATTAAGTATTGTATATTATAAGCCAGCCCATCAACCAAATAGCGAAACACTTTTATTGTTGTTTGACACTTCAATAATTATTTTATTTAAGCAACCAATAGAACCAACCGCACTGTCTCGTTGTCTGCAACCGAATAGAACGATTACTCTATAACATGTGAATGCATGTGAATGGTAAACCATGCCATGTGAATGACAAACAACGACATGGTCCTCTTAATTCACAACTATGTATAAGTGTGACTTTTGTATTTTCAACACAAACAAATACATATAGGGTTTTAATGGGGATATATTTAGAAAATTCAATTTTTTAAGTAAACACATATATATTCAATAAGTAAAGTTATTAAACTAAGGACCCCCGAGAAGTTTTAAACAAGGTAAAACCCTTCCCACAGCCCTCAGCCTCAGTCTCTTGGCTCTCGATGCCGAAACAGAAAATTGACTTCAGGCTGCCAGTGCGCTGGCAAAAGCATTTGGCTGTTGACAAACTTCACAAGCAACGCATACATTCATATGAGAGATGTTTTCCAAACATCGGTATCATCGGTGTTTTTCCACCTTGAATGCTGAATATCAATATTTTTGGTAAAAAACGTGGAAATTGTCATTATCCAAATTTACTTAGTGGAAAACAAATTCAAATGAATGTGACAAGTTGCAATACTGGAAGGTAACATCAAGTGCATAAATAGAATTTTCGTTATGTTCATCTTTTTTTGATGAGTACTGAAGACAGAGTGCTAAAAAATCTCGTATGCAAAACTTTATGTGTGCGGGTGTACAGCAAGGCGGACGAACGAGACTTTCTTCAAAAGTGGTAGATCAATTACTGATTCTAAACAAAAACAATGATCTCAATAAAGTTTAGGTATTGCCTTGTCTATAAAAAATTAATAAGTTGTTTTTTTCTAAACATCAATGTTTCATCGATGTTTTATTCTAAAAACATCGAAAGCATCGATGTCCATAATTTTTTGAGGTCTATGTGTTCATTGCTTAGTAATTGTATATTTTCGAAAAAATCGCACTCTGAATTCAAACTCTGTCTGAATATACAGTGGCGAGCAAAAGTGAAAGTTCATAACTCTCGACTTTCATCATCTATAAAAACAAAACTAAAGCAGGTAATCCAATAATTTTTTTTATTTTTGTTTACCTATCCTATTCGTAACAAATAGGACAAAAAAACCGTAACAATATGTATTCAGCGAAGACTTAGAAAATAAAAACCAAAAAAAGTCGCAAAAACTCACTTTTGCACGTTTGCATATTTTTGCTCACCAACTTCTCTTATTAGCAGAAATCTCCGTTATATTTGTCTTATCTTGCTTTCTTGTTGTTCGGAGATCAATTTAAAACGTTGTATTACGATTGCAAAACAAATTGTGTAAATTTCTGGCTCATTTAAAAAGTTGATAATTTTTCTTAAAAAAAATGAAAAAAATTAGCATTGAAATTGAGAATAGTGTTGTGTGTCTGACCGAGAAGGGCTGCTCTTCACGAGCCATTGCCAAAAAGCTCGGTATAAGCCAATCGGCAGTGATTACAGCTCAAAAACGCCGAAATGTACCATCCAGAACGCAACAGAAAGGTCGCAAAAATTATTATCGGACTCAGATGCCCGACTAATGATATCCCAGATGAGGAAAAATAGGCTGCTAACACCTAAAGAAGCATCTTTGGCCCTAAACAAAAACGTTAGCGAGTGGACTGCCAGAAGAGCGCTGCGCAACATTGGATATGCAGCGGCTGTTAAAAAAACCAACCTGCATTATCCGAAAAAAATGTTAAGGCGCGCCTAAAATTTGCGAGAGAGCACAAAGATTGGACCACAGATGATTGGAAACGTGTTGTCTGGTCTGATGAGACCAAGTTCAACCGTTTCCAGTCAGATGGTAAACAATACTGCTGGCGTAGACCCGGAGAACGGATTCAAAGACACCATGTGAAGCAAACGGTTAAACATGGCGGCGGAAATATAATGGTCTGGGGATGCTTCACATGGTGGCAAGTCGGCCCCCTGCATTTAATAGATGGCATTATGCGAAAGGAGGACTATCTACATATTTTGCAAACCCATCTTTCCAATTTTATGGAGAAATGTGCGTATTCGGAAGAAGATATTATTTTTCAACAAGACGGCGATCCGAAGCACACAGCGAAAATTGTCAAGGAATGGATTGGTGAACAAAATTTCAAATTGATGGAGTGGCCAGCACAAGGTCCTGACCTCAATCCGATTGAAAATCTTTGGTCAATCGTAAAACGAAGGCTCGGGCAGTACGACTCAGCCCCAACAAACATGACCAATCTTTGGGAGCGTGTATAAGATGAATGGAACCGAATTCCCAAGAAAGTCATTGAAAACTTGGTAGAGAGTATGCCATCTCGAGTAAATCAAGTAATTCATAATAAGGGGCTATGGACAAAATATTAAAAATTAATTTTTTCTTTATTTTCTTATAACGTGCAAAAGTGAGTTTTTGCGATTTTTTTGGTTTTTATTTTCTAAGTCTTCGCTGAATACATATTGTTACGGTTTTTTTTTGTCCTATTTGTTACGAATAGGATAGGTAAACAAAAATAAAAAAAATTATTGGATTACCTGCTTTAGTTTTGTTTTTATAGATGATGAAAGTCGAGAGTTATGAACATGCACTCACTTTTGCTCGCCACTGTATATATATGTATATATACTCGTATAGAGGACAAGTCTTTTTGAACAATTCGGACTGATACATACATACATATATGTATGTATTATTCTTTAAGATTTATCCTAACCAAACTCACCATATAACCTATTTATACTAAGGAGACATCTCCGACCCTATCGTCGATGTTGTTTTACCCTTCGATTATTGAAAATGGTCAAAAAAAGGGTATACTAAGTTTGGGCAAATGCCAAGTTGATTGAGCTATGTTGAGCTGTGTGTCTGTCAGTCCGTTTGAAAAATATAAAATATAAATAATACAACTGAAACTTGAAAGGAACTGCATACTTAGATGTTTTACTCTTTACTTCAAGACATGAAACAATAAGAAATATACCCTCTGCAATGGTATTACAAGCATACTACCATGAATTTTGTATTGTCCGTATCTTCTCGTATAAACAAAAATAGAATATAATAATAATTATGTTTAAGTGGGGGAATAAAATAGACCAATGGAAAGCTCAATTATTATTTAATCACGTGAAATTAACTAAATATTTAATGGTTTATTTAAATGTATGGAGACACTTAATGTAGTAAATCGGCAACATTATCATTAACCTTTGCTACGGCGTCACAGCAAAATATCTGCGATGGTGTTCCAGGACTCATTTGTCGATGTAGGTGATGTTGACCAAAGGTGTTTATATGGGATTTGAGAAAAACAGGAAAAGTCACTCTTTGCTGTATGTGCAAGTTGGATCCAGATTGATTGGAGAATATGCCCTTTTCAGTTTCCAGTCTTGAAGTTGCAAGTCCACGCTCCTTGGGTTTTCGCCGGGAAAATTTCTTAAAATGCCGTTTCAAGCTATTGGGATCCTTAAAAATAAGAAAATAAATGTCAACATTAACAACTTTTGTAGTTCATATGATTAACAACTGATGTCATTTATTGTTAACGTCAGACGAATATTATTCGTATAATAATTTTAAGAGTTACTGATTTCTAAACAGCTGCCTAATACAACACAAAATACGTTAAAAATAGAAGTTATCGATCACACTCGAATTAGCTTGGTACACATTAATACATACTGTACTTAACACTCATTCAATTCAAATTCGAATCCATTCATTTGAACTGTGTTAGAGTGCCGTTCCGCTTTGAGTCACAAGACAAAGCCGGCACACATAAAGTTTTGCATACCAGCGTTTTCAGCACTCTGTCGTCAGTACTCATCTAAAATAACATTAACATAATCGAAAATTGTATATATGGAATTGATCTTACCTTCAAGTACTGCAAAGTGTCGCATTTTGTATTTGAATTTGTTTTCCCCAAGTGCTGTCGGAGCAAAACAATGGCATCAGCCCGGGAAGAAATAATTTTATTTTATTTTCAGAAAGGAAAATCGCGTTGCCTCCTCTGTTGGTGGTGTTGGCTGATCAACGTTGTATTTTGAAAACAAAAGGACTAGTTCCTGCTTCGCAGCTTTGGCAGCTTCATCATCATCATCTGCGCTCGATATCAATAAAAACTCATCCTTTTTGACGTTACCACGTTTTACGTTTTACCACAAATTTTGGTATTTGGAATTCGAATCTCTTTCGATCGCTAACTGTCTACCACACAACACGTGCCGCTCCGTAACTATTTAAAACCTAGTGCATTTTAATCCAAATAAATCTTAATCATCAAACAACATCCATTGCATTTAATTTTATAAAGCATCTACCAAAACTATTGTTTACCACAAAACTATTAAACAATTGGAGAATGAATCTTTCAGCAGTTAAAGAGTATCATTCATATTTGTTTCGAACAATTTAGGTTATGGGGGGAACACTACCAGAGAAGAACAATATTGCCGACAATAAGAAAGAAAGTTTTTGCTGCACATACCTCAATCTTTTTGCGGACTTCGATTTGTGCTTTACTGATTGACGCAATTGTAGATTCTGTTTCGTCTTCGGTTTGAAAAATCTTTAAATTTGAGCAATGATTTGATTTAAAATCGATTTGTTCGTACACATCCGTTGTGTAACCGTCAACGTCAACTTCAACGTCATTTGGGCTACCCGAGTGGCAGGAAATGTCATCATTTGTCAGGGAGGGAGAACGGGAACGTGATCTGGAATGCGATCGGGGACAGAGAACATTCACGGTGACAACATCATTCATTGTCTTGACTATCTGCGTTTCGTCTTCCGTCGTTTCGATGTCGACAACCTCATCATCATCCTCATCACCAGCCTTTGTTGATGGAAATACTGTCTCTGGATCTTCTGAGGTATTAGCATCTGCTGTAGGTGAAAAGACACTGGGAGTTGGAGTAGCAAATACTGCACTTGCATCAGGATACTGTAGGCGTTGTTGAGGCGTCGCTGCTATGCTGTTATGCGTAAAGACTGCCGTTGTTCGGGTCTCAGGAGTTATGTAGATATTACGATTGGAATCGTTGGAGGAGGAACGCGCTGCATACAGTGAGGTGGAGACAATAGCTGCTGCTGAGGCGACAACAGGTGTAAATGCCGAAGAATTTAATATAGTAGGAATATGGAAGTCGGTTATCGAATCAGACAATTTGCGACTCTTGCCCGAGTAGGGCTCGTTCTTGATGAATGTTGGCGTTGCCTCTGGGCGAGTCCAGGTATGGGAGGAGCAAGATGCGAAGCACTTCTTGAAATACTGTTGCTGAGGGTGCTGCTGCTGATGAGGGTGCTGCTGATGTTGCTGCTGTGTTTGCTGATGTTGCTGCTGCCGAATGGTGTAATCCACCACATAATTGCTTGATATTGGCATTATAGAAAGGTTCTCAACTGTCGAACGGTGATCGTTGAAGGGCACACCAACAGTTGCTGCCACAGCGGTGACCCCAACAACAGCAGCAGCAGTTGCTGCTGCAACCGTATTGTAGTCATATCCAGGCTGATCCAGAGATCGTGATTTTGAGCCGCTTGAAAGAAGAGAAGACTCCTTATTGGCAAGGGGAGAGGGTGCTGGTGCTGATGCTCCCGATGTTGACGTTGTTGCCCCGCCCACAGAAGCAATTGTTGCTGGCGAATTTTTGCGATTGGTGCTGCATGCCAAAAGGCGCTTTCTGGTTCCCCCATTAAACATCGCCTTGACGTCTTCCCATGCATGTATGATCTTCTCCTCATGCGTGTGTCCGCACAGTGTCATGTGACGGCGCCACGAGTTAAAGTTAGCAGCATCGGGTTGAATATAACGATCGTTGGTCGTCACCCGATGGGAATGAAAGATGAATTTGTTTGGGGAGAAGAACATGCCACAGAAGGTGCACTTGATGCATTTGGCTCTCGACGAGTTATACCGTGCAGGTAAGAAAGCGCCGCGGCAGCCCCACGCGCACTTATGCTGTACATTAAAGGCAAAGTCGTCCGGGAGGCGGGGAGGAGTATTGTCCCCCAAAAACTCTTGCAAAGTCTTTCAGCCTCTCTTCTCGTTATCATGCCGCAACGACGCGAACTCACCGGCATAGCACCAGCTCTTCGTAGGATCTCCAACTGAACAGGTGTGCACTGTACACAGGTTATGCCCAGTGCGACACGTCGATTGTGGATTTCATTATAACTGAATTGTTTGAGGAGTGTGTTTGATATTTGCGCCAGGCATAGCCTCTCTTGCCCTTCAATGAACAGAGACACTATGGGTATGCCATACAGCAGCACTGAACTGACCTGAAAATAGGCCATCATTAGTTACTTAATGAAATAAAATAAAGAAAAAAACAAAGGATTTTATATCGTAAGAACTTTAGGCATGAGTCTTCGCCTATTGTTCCCTTGATAACTATATACTTTTGGAGTCTTTGGTAAACACAATAACTATTAACGGATAATTAACATAGAAGCTAAAGAATCACAATTTTAAGAGTTTAACCGTTTTACTTATATCTTAGTATTTATCTGTAATTTTATTTATCTGTAATGTAGTGCTAGGAATTTAGGTCAGATATATTATTATGAAATATATTAGAACCACAATGAATAGAATATTTCAAGTTATATCTAAATGTACATCTAAATAATTGTATTTATATCGCCGTGTAGCTAAGTAGTCTAGGCGTCCGACTCACGTGTGTTACCTTTATTTACAGGGGTTCTGGGTTCGAATCAGGGGGAGGGCATGGCTGTATAAAAATCATATTAAAAAATACAAACGCTACAGTCAGGAGCTGACTGTATAAGGCCATGGATTATCATAGTATACCGTATAGGTGTATGCATTACTTCTAGCGCGTAACAGATTTCATTATATATGCTTCTTCAGGATTTTTTTGGCACGAACTTATAATGCATATTGCGTCTTGTCGTTAGGTCTAATGTCTCACCATTTTCGACTACTGCGAGAGAAGTTCAGTGGCTGAGTGGACTATGTCCTGGACTCTAAGGCCAATGATATTGAGCGGTGTTCGAGGTTCGGTTGCTGCCGCCATCCGATCAACATGTTAAATTCTTATGTATTTCATAATTAGGCCATGGATTTTAAAAAAAATCATGTTCTATTCTGTTTGTCGGAACGGAAATGTGCGTAACATGCAGAAGGAGGCATCTCCGACCCCATAAACTATATATATTCTGAATCAGTATCAGTAGCCGAGTCGATTGAGCCATGTCTGTCTGTCTGTCTGTCTGTCTGTCTGTCTGTCCGTCTGTCTGTCTGTCTGTATGAACACGTGGATCTCAGAAACTGTAAGAGCTAGAGTCATAAAATTTTGTGACAACATACGTATATATTGCAGTGTCTCAAAGTTTTTTTAAAATTTTGACACGCCCCTTCCCCCTCTATAAATCAGTAATAACTATTTAAAAACTACAATATTAACTCACAAACCAAAGTTGTATATCTTACATGACAAATACCTTGCCACGGGCGTTATGTGAAAATTTCATTAAAATCGGACTATAAATAAGTGAGATATGATACGAATTAAACTCACTTTGAACATATATGTATACTTATGCAGACCTAATTTACGCAAGCATACCGAAGTTCAAATCTAGCGTCAGACACACAGCATTTGATTAAACTTTTTATTTGCATTGTATGGCAGCAGAATTGATTCACAATGCAGCTTTTGCCGGTAGGTCAAGGCGTGAGGCAATGGCCGAGTGGTTAGAGAGGTGGACGGCTGCGAGAGAGTGCGTGTGTTCAACTCCCGGTTGGGGCGGGTGCGAACTTTCGTTTTTTTATTTTAATAATTTTTTTTTATTCTAATAAACTAAAAGAAAAGTTTCAGTCAAACAAATTAAATTATTTAATTAAATTCCAAGAAAGTCTATTCACATAATTATAAAAAACAAAAAGTAATAATAATAATAATAATAATAATAATAATAATAATAATAATAATAATAATAATAATAATAATAATAAAAATACAAACGCTACAGTCAGGAGCTGACTGTATAAGGCCATGGATTATCATAGTATACCGTAGGCAATAAGTATAGGTATGCATTTCTAGCGCGAAACAAATTTCATTATATGTATGCGCTTCTTCATTTTTTTTGGCACGAACTTGGAATGCATATTGCGTCTTGTCGTTTGGTCTATTGTCTCACCATTTTCGACGACTACGAGAGAAGTTCAGTGGCTGAGTGGACTATGTCCCGGACTCTAAGGCCAATGATATTGAGCGGTGTTCGAGGTTCGATTGCTGCCGCGATCTCCGATCAGCATGTGAAATTCTTATGAATTTCATAATTTTTTTAAGTTTTAGTTACGCAATATATGTAATTAGACTTTAGTTTTCTTTCGTCGGTACACAACAGCAGACTGCAAATCTAATTGTACATATGTATGTATATACAATCGTGCAATAATGTATGCTGAAGTGGGACGACAACACATACATGTGGATATGCAGACATGTATGTATGTATGGGCGTCCTACTCGCACATTCATAACTTTACAAGGGCTTATGATCTCTGCTATTTTTTAGCATTCTAATTGCAAAATATTGAGAGCAAAACAAAATAGGAAACATCCAATTCGAATCGTACTGAACTTGCAAAGTCATAACAGAGAAAATACGGAAAGAGTGACTGCATTGAAGAACGCATTAGCTCGCGTTTTTTTGATGCGTGCCGAATAATATAAAAATACTTAACTTTATTTATAAATAATTAATATTATTTATAGCTATTATAATTTGATTGTCTTTCATATGAAAACAAAGAAATGAAAATTTTTTTTATTTTTATTGAAATTTAATTAAATAATTTAATTTGTTTGACTGCAACTTTTCTTTTAGTTTATTAGAATAAAATAAATAAATAAAAGAAGAAATTATTAATAAACGAAAATTCGCACCCGCCTCAACCGGGAGTTGAACACACGCACTATCTCGCAGCCGTCCGCCTCTCGTCTCTCGGCCATTGCCTCACTTCTTGCCCCATCGGCAAAGCAGCATTGTGAATCAATTCTGCTGCCATACAATGCAAATAAAAAGTTTAATCAAATGCTGTGTGTGTGACGCTAGATTTGAACTTCGGTATGCTTGCGTAAATTAGGTATGCTTAAGTATACATACATATATGTTCAAAGTGAGTTTAATTCGTATCATATCTCACTTATTTATAGTGCGATTTAAATGAAATTTTCACATAACGCCCGTGGCAAGGTATTTGTCATGTAAGATATACAACTTTGGTTTGTGAGTTAATATTGTAGTTTTTAAATAGTTATTACTGATTTATAGAGGTGGGTAGGGGCGTGTCAAAATTTAAAAAAAAACTGCAATATATATGCAATATATATGTACGTATGTTGTCACAAAATTTTATGACTCTAGCTCTTACAGTTTCTGAGATCCACGTGTTCATACAGACAGACAGACAGACAGACGGACAGACAGACAGACAGACAGACAGACGGACAGACAGACATGGCTCAATCGACTCGGCTACTGATACTGATTCAGAATATATATAGTTTATGGGGTCGGAGATGCCTCCTTCTGCATGTTACGCACATTTCCGTTCCGACAAACACAAAAGACCATGAATTTTTTTAAAATCCATGGCCTAAAAACATACAATTTTGTAAAAACAAACATAACATAAAAAAATGAATTATCACGATTAGCACTCAAACCTATGTAAATGCTGAAGGCCATAACGCATAACGCTACCATTGCTTCATTTACACCTACTATTGAGTTTTAACTCAATATTTTGAGCCTATTAAATAATTAAATAAATAAATAATTGTATTTATAATAAATAGCATACATTTGAATCGAAAGCAAAAGCTGCAAGAGTATAAAACATTCAACATTGAAACCTATCTGTTATATATTATATAAAAGAAATACTCAAATCACGTAATCTGTCGAGTCCTCAGGGAAGCATTTGTCTACTTTCAATTTATTGGTTGATTGTATGTGAAATACAAGCGCACCCCAACAGCGCACGTTTACGTTGTAATTGTACTTTAGCATTTTAATTTATTACATTATATAGATTTAAGGGATAACATAAAAATACAACTAACATTTTGTAACAAATTGGGTAAAGACAAAAAATTAACAAAACGAGAACGAAGGGTACCGTCGGCATGCCGAAGGTGCTATACCCTTGCAGGTTCTTATATCCTCCAATCGTAAACTACGTTTAAATGGGACTGATAAGTCTCGTTATACCCTTCCACCATTGAAAATGGTCAAAAGGGTATACTAACTTTGTGCAAAATGCAAATGTATGTAACAGGCAGAAGGAGGCGTGGCAGACCCCACAAAGTATATATATTCTTGCTCAGGATCACTAGCCGAGTCGATTGAGCCATGTCTGTCTGTCTGTCCGGATGTCCGGATGTCCTGATGTCCGTCTGACCAGATGAACACACAGATCTCAGCTATTATAAATGCTAGAGACACCAAATTTGGAATGAAGGTTTCTATGTACTCGGCGCAGATCAAGTTTATTTCAAATGTTAAGTGCCACGCCCACCGCCCCCGCAAATCAATAAATTAATTTTTGAACTCAATTTGTAAGCGCTGTATAAAAGATACAACTTTCTGACTTTAACGTATACTAAGCTGAATGAAATATCTACGTAGTCTCCCAATTACAATCCGATCGGACAATAAACACAGAAGTTATTTAAGAAAGTATGAACATAAAACCAAGTGCTTCTGTCAGCTAACAAGGGAGGCGGGCGAGCGCAAAGCGCGAGCGCCATCTGTCGAGATTCATTTCAAAGCATGTTCATATGTATATGTGTACATACATAGGAACATACCTACATAGGTCGAAGGGTATCCCACTGTCGCGTGCTGCGCGAATGTTGCTTTTCTTACTGGTTATTTCTAAATTTAAACTGGTCTTCATACAAAAACTTTCATTTCGTCCGATTGTAACATACTACGGCATCTACTTGTTATAGTGGTTCGATTTTAATGAAATTTATATATATATTATATATAAAAATAACAGTCAAATGAATTAAAGTTGCTTTATCTTGAGAAATAACAACAAACACGAAAGCTACAGACGAGTGTGCTCGACTGTGATATAGCCGTTACAAACCAGACAAAAACGATGCTTTTAATAGATAACTTCAACGTTTTGCATATTTTGTGTTGCATACTTTGAAGGAGGTGCTTCAAAACAAGTGCATTTTTAGAATAACTTAAATAACTTCTATATTAATTTTTAGAAATCATTTAGCTGTTCATATTTATTGTGTTTACCAAAATTTAACTTTCTGACATTCAAATTATGCTTGGAATTCGTTTTTTATCGATGTACGGGGGAAGAAGTGGGCGTGGCCGAAATCTAAAATCAACTTAATCTGCTTGCAATTATATCACATATTGATACCACATTGGTAGCTCTAGCTATTATAGTCTTTGAGATTTAGGTTTTCATGTGGACAGACTCGGCTGTTTCTGCTGATTCAGTACCGATATGTCGTGTAGCTGTCATACAATCTTCCATACCATGGGGTAGAAGGGTACAAGTATAAAAACTTTGTACCAACCGATAATATATGTAACAGGCAGACAGAAGCGCGGCAGATCCCACAAACTACATTTATATATTCTGAATCAGCATCAACAGCTGACTCGATTTAGCTATGTCTGTCTGTCCGTCCGTTTGAAAACCTAGATCTCAGCGATTATAAGACCTAGGTCTACCAAATTGAATGTCAATAAATGTTATTATTGCCCGCAGATCAAGTTTATTTTAGATTTTGGCCACGCCACCTCCCGCCCAGAATTGTAAGCGTAATATTAATGCAGGACCGTTTATTTTTCTTAAAATGTGGATATTTATGATATAAGTTAATGTGTGAGTATATTTAATATCATGAGTATTGTATATTTAATATCATGTCTCCCTTTCATTGGCACTGATAAGTAAAGTTATTTCTAAAATCAAAACTGGTCTCTATATATAAACCTTAATTTCGCCCAATTGTTGCCAAGATGGTTTGATGAAATTCTATATGCATATTATACAGTGCCGCTCAACTGAATAGGTTTGAAAAATCTTTCTCACATTTTATTCTCTTTCTTTTGGTCCAATTGCGTTTTTTTCTATCATTTTTTTTTTGTTTTGAACCTTCAATTGCTTACTTATTATGTGCAAGAAAAAAATAACCGGACAAATGCAACGGTAATTCGGAATTTGGCTTTCATCGTGAAATTCGCTCAATGTGTGCACTATTTTTGGCTCATCTGAATAGGTTTTACACTTTTGATTTCACTTTTTGTTTGACCGCGTGATTGAAAAGAGTTGAATTCTTTTGTATTCTAAAATTAAAATAATCTTTTATCATTTTTTTCTAAAATGGGCCGCGGAAAACCTTTAACCGAATTTGAAAAAGGTCAAATCAAAGGCTACATTGAATCTGGCTTAAAACATTGTGTAATAGCCAAGAAAATCGGTCGAAGTGAAAACGTTGTGAGTAATTTTCTCCGTAATGAAGCCGACTATAGGAAAAAAATGAAAGGAGGAAAAAAAATATGCAACAACACCATCAAAGAGGCGACTTATTCTACGAACTGCCTCAAATTCTCACCTTTCTACTGGAAAAATTAAAGAAAAATGTGTTGTAAATGCTAGTGTGGCCACGGTAAAACGAATTATTCGAAGTTCTAAATACTTGAAGAGATTAAAAATTAAAAAAAAAACACCTCTCAATGATGCTCGTAAGGAAGCACGACTGCGATTTGCCCGAGAACACATGACGTGGAACAAGGAGTGGAAGACGGTGATTTTCTCCGATGAAAAGAAGTTCAACCTCGATGGACCGGATGGCTATAATTACTATTTCCATGATATAAGAAAGGAAGAATGTTTTTTAAGCCGTCATCACACTTGTGCAGGTGGTGTAATGGTGTGGAGAGCCATATCTTTTTATGGAACATGCGAGCTCCAGTTTGTCACCTCGAAAATGAACGCAAACGTGTATAAGACTGTGCTTCAAAAGGCTTTTCCTCAGTTTTCTGAGATTTATGGTCATATTCAATGGACGTACCAACATGACAACGCTCCCATCCATACGGCTCGGATTATAAAACAGTGGATTAAAGACCAAAACCTAAATTTGCTCGAGTGGCCGCCCTACTCCCCTGACATTAACATTATTGAAAACATTTGGGGACTTTTGTCCAGGAGAGTGTACGAAGGAGGAAGACAATTTAGTGAAACTGGGACCCTAGTTGAAGCAATTAAAAAAGCCTGGTCAATAATTTCACTAAACGAAATTAAAAAATATTATGATTCCTTACCAAACCGTATGTTTGAAATAATTAAAAGCAAGGGTGGCCATACCAAATACTAAATAACGCTAAAACAGTGCCTTTTATTATTTAAACTATCCAGTGCCTTGAAATTTTGCTTTATACTAATAAATGTATATTTTAATTAATAGTTTTAGTGGTCAAACCTATTCAGTTGAGCCAAAAAAAATGAAGAATTTTTGTTATGTTTTTGAAAAAAAAATAAAAATGATATAAAAACAAAACTAAGAAATCAGAAACTTTGCTATTTAACAAATGACTGATCTATTCATACATACAAATTTATTTCGCTTAAATAGGATTGCATATAACTAAGTTACAACGTTTCAAACCTAAACAAATAGTCAAACCTATTCAGTTGAGCGGCACTGTATAATAAAATCCGGTGTAGTAAATTTGGTTGCAATATTACAATTGCCAACAGCTTGTATGGCAGGTCGTTTATTTACAGCGTGCACCAATAAAAAGTATGTGCTCCAAGTTTGATCAAGATAGCTTTCAAACTGAGAAACTAGTTTGTGTTGCAACAGACGGACCGAGCGCACAGACACACGGACAGGGCTAGTTGGGTTGCTCTGTTGGTGCTGATTAAGAATATATATACTCCAGCCCATAGAAATGTTTCCTATGATGCGTGGCAAACTCCTGGACAAAAAAAAATATATACCCTCTCCAAGGGTATAAAAAAGATATAAGTCAGAACTCGGAACAATCAGTAGAAATATAGGTGTCCATTAGGGTTCGGCTTATTTGCGAAAGTGCGAATTCTCAGGGTCTCATGGTCTCAATTTGTTCGTTTTGGTGTAAAACTTAAATTTGTAAAATTTTAGCCCCATTGGATAATGTTTAGAGGTGCCTTTCTTAACCCAAAGTTTGATATAGGCATTTTTGGCTAAAATGCTGTATTCTTCAGTTAAAATTCTGTTTTTCTTGTGAGCATTTACAATTTTAGGTCGCAAATTGCTCTAATAAACTTTATTTTAGTTTTATATGATAAAATATATTTAAAATATATATAAATTTATTTTAAATTAATTTTTAAGCGATTTCTTACTGCTAAATGGGTACTTCATTGTATACTCTTTGACAACTTGTAATCATTTTTGATATTCGAGCTCTTTAGTAGTTAATTTCTTGTTATAATCTAGTATTAGTTTTACGCCACGCTCTGCAATATCATTAACAACTTTTAATTTTCGTACAAACAGCATTTTTAAAGTGCCACTTCGATGGATCTATCTATGACTAAAAAAAATTTCGATACATTCAACCGGTCGAAAAACTTAATAGTATTTGATGTAGTGAAATCAGATAATTTTTTTGAAACAAAAGTTGACAAACCTCGTACTTTTAAATTAATGCGATTAACGGAATGTTCATCCTTGTCTGTATCATCCGCAAAGGCTAATAAGCGCTGTGCCATTTCTCGTTTTTCTGCGACAGTAACGTTATCATCGAATAGGGCCAATGTGATATTTTCGTCTGCCTGGTACCATAAATGATTACATGTCTTTTTTGAGCACATAGCCCGAATAAATTGAAAGTCTCTATTAGGAGCTTCAACGGCCAACGGGGATCCAACCACAATTGTACATAAAATTTCACTATAAAAACAGACACATCACGCAAATACTTTTCTTCGTGTTTATTTAAACGGAAGACTTCTCGAAAAAGGTATAGCTTCAGTGTATAAATTGCCTTAGACATCTAGCGTGCATGAGGCGGTCGGAAATTATGGCCTTCCGGAACTATTCCCAAAAAGAGAATTGTTAACTCTAATAGTTCTCGGTAGTCATTGCGTGCATGATCTTTTTTCAATTGACATCGACAGAAATCAACGATTTGATTCTTTTCTTTGTTTATACGTGTGGCGACTAATCATTTATTATACTAAATTTAAAGAGTTTTTGGTCAATTTTGGCCCATGCTATTTGAAATCGTTCAAACAGAGGGACACTAACGCTTGAAGATCCAGCACTTGATTCAAAAGCAGCTCGTAAATATAATTCACATATATGATGCCTGCGTGGAAGATAAATCAAACTGCTTTCCAATATCTTTTCTAACAAACGTGGCGAACCGTTAAATCTTCCGGAATTGGATGCAGTTTTATCAAAACATGCAGCAACGATTTTATCCGAAATTCCCGCACTCTGTTAGCATATTGAAGGTTGCACGAGATATTTCAACGCCAGTGGATGCACCTACTTTAGGTACTCCCAAAACTCGTTCACCATCAGAATATGATATTACTCGTATAATTGGTATTCTTTCAACTTTTTCTCGACCAGTCAATTCTGGGAGCATTTTTCCATCCCAATGTACCATGCAGTCATCTAAAATTAACAGTTAAAATGCAAAAATCAAAAATCATATCATTTTCCAAAATGATATGAACATTCAAAGAGTTGCAAGCTAATTACCAAGTCTTTACAGCTTTTCTTCGCTGACTCAGATATTTTTTCCCTATTACATTCTCGCAGCCGCTGCAAAGTTCTGGTATTGAATGCGTATTCGTCGACATCATGATCCAAAGCTTCAACAACCGCAGAAATCAAATGCATAGCTGAATATTTGGAAATTTGCCATTTGTCCAACGATGAAAGAACTCAGGATGTTAAAAAGCTTTTCCTGCCTCTTTTTATAGGGGATAATTCTAAATCTGCACTTGAAAAGTCCATATCTTCTTGAACAGCAGGCAAAGCATCGCTGTTGTTGTCACTTTCAGAAGATCTAATTCAATCTATAATACAATCTTTGTTATTATTTAAAGATCCCGTAAAATAAATCAACATGACTACCTTTGTCTGCACTATTAGCAACACGAATGGTTTCTCTGCACTTGCCAGCTCGTTCCTTTTCTACACGTGGTTCCTTCCGGCTTTCTTTGCTGCCAGTGATGCATCTAAGCCACCTAAATAGCCCTGACGTCCATTAAGTCGTTGCATTTCAAGGAATTTCTTATCCTCTTCAATTGACATCATATCCATTGCATTTGCATGTGCAATATCAAAAATACAAACGCTACAGTCAGGAGCTGACTGTATAAGGCCATGGATTATAATAGTATAATGTAGGCAATACGTATAGGTATGCATTTCTAGCGCGTAACAAATTTCATTATATGTACTTCTTCATGATTTTTTTGGCACGAACTTAGAATGCATATTGCATCTTGTCGTTTGGTCTAATATCTCACTATTTTCAACGACTCCGAGAGAAGTTCATTGGCTGAGTGGACTATGTCCCGGACTCTAAGGCCAATGATATCGAGAGCGGGTGTTCGAGGTTCGGTTGCTGCCGCGATCCGATCAACATGAGAAATTCTTATGTATTTCATAATTTTTTAGTTACGCAATATACGAGGGTCGTTTGATAAGTCCGTGACTTTTTGAATAAAATATATTTTTTTTCGTCAAAGAAGCGTTTTATTTCTCAACATAATCTCCTTTTAGCTCTATACATTTAGTCCAGCGTTGTTCCAATTTTTTTATTCCTTCCAAATAATAGGTTTTCTCAAGGCCCTCAAAATAGTCGTTTGTTTCTGTGATGACCTCTTCATTTGACCCGAATCTCTTACCGCCGAGCCATTTCTTCATGTTTGAAAACAAAAAATAGTCACAGGGGGCTAAATCTGGAGAATATGCTGGATGGGGTAGCAGTTCGTAGCCCAATTTATGAAATTTTGCCATGCTGACTACACACGTGTGCACCCGTGCATTGTCCTGATGGAACAGCACTTTTTTTTTCGCCAAATGCGGTCGTTTCTGCTTCAAATCAATATCGAATCTGTCCAAAAGCTCTGAATAATATTCGCCGGTGATCGTTTTACCCTTTTCAAGGTAATCGATGTGAATGATACCTTGTGCATCCCAAAAAACTGTGGCCATGACCTTGTTGGCCGACAGACCCACCTTGGCCTTCTTTGGTGCACGTTCACCCGGAGAAACCCACTGTCTTGATTGTTCTTTGGTCTCTGGTGTGGTGTGGTGGATCCATGTTTCGTCTACGGTAACGAAACGGCGCAAAAATTCGTTTGGATTGCGGTTGAACATCGCCAAACACTCCTTTGAAATGGTCACACGGTTGCGCTTATGGTCGTGTGTGAGCAATCGCGGCACCCATCGCGCGGAAAGCTTTTTCATGTCCAAATATTCATGTAAAATGTGATGTACCCGTTCAGTTGAGATGCCTACAGCCTCAGCTACCTCACGCACTTTCATTCTCCGATCATCCAATATCATTCCATGGATTTTGTCGACGATTTCTGGCATGACGACCTCTTTTGGGCGACCTGAACGTTCGGCATCACTTGTACTGGTACGACCACAACGGAACTCAGTAAACCATTTCTTAACCATTGAAATTGATGGTGCAGAGTCCCCATAATATTTATCAAGTCTTTCCTTGGTTTCGGTGATGGATTTTTACGCAAAAAATAATGCTTAATTAGCACACGAAATTCACTTTTTTCCATTTTCGTTAAAATTCACGAGATCGTCTGCTTTCAATGCCTATAAAACGCAAACTAAGAAACGCAGCTTTCTCAAAATTTTACAGTCAGCTGTTAATCGATAACTGCTGACAGGAGCAGTGTTGTATTTGGAGCAGGTGCGCGGCAAATACAAAAAAGTCACGGACTTATCAAACGACCCTCGTATGTAATTAGACATTAGTTTTCTTTCGTCGGTACACACCAGCAACAGCAAATCTAATTGTACATATGTATGTATATACAATCGTGCAATAATGTATGCTGAACTGAGACGCCAATACATACATGTGTATATGCAGACATGTATGTATGGGCGTCCTACTCGCACATTCATAACTTTACAAGGGCTTATGATCTCTTTTATTTTCTAGCATTCTAATTGCAAAATATTGAGAGCAAAACAAAATAGGAAACATCCAATTGGAATCGTACTGAACTTGCAAAGTCATAACAGACAAAATACGGAAAGAGTGACTGCATTGAAGAACGCATTGGTTCGCGTTTTTTAATGCGTGCTAAATAATATAAAAATACTTAACTTTATTTATAAATAATTAATATTATTTATAGCTATTATAATTTGATTGTCTTTCATATGAAAACAAAGAAATGAAAATTTTTTTTATTTTTATTGAAATTTAATTAAATAATTTAATTTGTTTGACTGCAACTTTTCTTTTAGTTTATTAGAATAAAATAAATAAATAAAAGAATTAATAAACGAAAATTCGCCCCCGCCTCAACCGGGAGTTGAACACACGCACCCTCTCGCAGCCGTCCACCTCTCTAACCACTCGGCCATTACCTCACGCCCTGTCCTATCGGCAAAGCTGCATTGTGAATCAATTCTGCTGCCATACAATGCAAATAAAAGTTTAATCAAATGCTGTGTGTCTGACGCTAGACTTGAACTTCGGTATGCTTGCGTAAATTAGGTCTGCTTAAGTATATATGTATGTTCAAAGTGAGTTTAATTCGTATTATATCTCACTTATTTATAGTCCGATTTAAATGAAATTTTCACATAACGCCCGTGGCAAGGTATTTGTCATGTAAGATATACAACTTTGGTTTTTGAGTTAATATTGTAGTTTTTAAATAGTTATTACTGATTTATAGAGGGGGGAAGGGGCGTGTCAAAATTTTAAAAAAACTTTGAGACACTGAAATATATACGTATTTTGTCACAAAATTTTATGACTCTAGCTCTTACAGTTTCTGAGATCCACGTGTTCATACAGACAGACAGACAGACAGACAGACAGACAGACAGACAGACAGACAGACGGACAGACAGACATGGCTCAATCGACTCGGCTACTGATACTGATTCAGAATATATATAGTTTATGGGGTCGGAGATGCCTCATTCTGCATGTTACGCACATTTCCGTTCCGACAAACACAATAGACCATGAATTTTTTTAAAATCCATGGCTTAAAAAGGTTGTCCAAATTGTCAGCGAAAGCCGCTTGTTTGGCTCTTGTTTTGTTTTTATTCTTGCTGAGATTTTTTCCACTCGTCAAAAAGTTTTTCCAACTTATTAATACAATGGTATTCTTGGCGGATAGGGATTCGCGCTTTCGACCAAAACGTGGCACTTTTTTCACGGCGAGTCCCGCGCTTTTGCCCACAGTTAACTTCAATTTCTTGTGGTTGTAAAAGAAAACACGCATAACATCGCATAACTGCAATCCCAGAATATGAGGAGAGTCGTGGCCAAGTAAAAAAATATTACATCACTGGAACGCGATTTGGACATTTTGATTCGAACACGCTTTACACGTTAAGTCCCGGTTAAAATTCTAAAAGAGTTGCACAGATTTTGTGTTCACACAGTTATCGATATATCGATACTTAGAAAATGCTGAATGAAATACGGTAAAACCGCCAATTCTTAACCAATTTGAATAGGTGAAAGCATTTTGAAAAGAAAACTAAACGAACTACTTAAAATAAAGTTGATTAGAACAATTACGATCTAAAACCTTAAATGTTCACAAAAAAACAGAATTTTAACCAAAAAATACAACATTTTAGCCAAAAAATGCCTATATCAAACTTTTACACACCTCTAAACATTATCCGATCGGGCTAAAACTTTACAAATGTAAGTTTTACACCAAAACGAACAATTTGAGACCATGAGACCTTTAATTTTCGAATTTTTTTTTTCCTCCATACAAATAAGCCGAAACCTAGTGTCCATATAGGTGTATCTTATATATATATCTCCTTATCTTGTAAATATATCAATATCCATATCCGATATTGTAGAGCAGAATCTACAATTGTTTGAATATACGTAGCTCCATATACATATATCATATTTATCGTGAATGTGAAATGTATGGCAATATAAAAGTGATTAGTCATAGTTGTTCTTACACGTACATGATTTGATTTCTTGGATAGAAGCGTTTGACTGTTTTCCATTGCATTGGGTAAAGTGGAAGTCTGCGTGGCTCTTTTACTGGGTTCATAAAATGCCATTTATCTCAAGTTCTAAAAAATATTAATCAAAACGAACAAAGGGTTGATTATTATAATGTTATTTTAGATGTTATTTTAAAGCCTTTGCAGTGTATATTTATATATACATACATTTCTTATTATTTATACTCTATTGGTTTATATATACATACATATATAATTCAGTAAAACTTACATTTACTATATGTTGTGAGAGACCAATTTATAATCGAATAATATTATTTATTGATAGTTATAATAACTGCTGGAATATACAACTTTTATCTAAAAATCATTATTTCCAACTGATTGTTCCTGTAAAACTGTAGGATATAGGTGTCGTACTTCAATGATATGAATGAAGTATACGTCCATTAATATATCATTTTGATTGCCACTGATAAGTTAAGTGATGTCTTAAAACAGTATTGATCATCATACAAAATCCGATTTTGAGGAAATTCGATATTTATATTACTTATATTATTTAGAAATATTATTCATATTACTTATATTATTTAGAAAAATTACGAAAAAAAAACTTTGGTATGGTAATAAAAATCATTCGATAGCTTGAATTATAGCTATACGATATATCCGTCCAATACGGGTCAATCTGACTTAATTACATTGTGATGCACTAAAAAGCATATGAACTTTTGAATCCATGAAGACCAAAGTCACAAAATGCAAGAGAAATTCCAACGAAACCTTTCCTTCTTGTTTTAATACATAATAAGAATCATTGTTCTTGTACTACACAACATTATCCCCGTTAGCCAGTGGAGGAGGAGTTAACTTCTACTATATTTAATTCTACATAAAAAATGTATTCAATATCTGCCTGTGGCCACCTACCCGCGTGTGAACGACATAATTGAAATGAAGATTGTCCCAAGAGACGCTTCGTTAAAGATAATAATATTGCATGATAATCGTTACAAGTTGCGGATTGTTAAGCGTAAAGGCTAATGTGTTTGCAGCGTATGGCGAAACAAATGACTTTCCAGGGAATGTGAATGAAGAGGGGAGGAGCAATGCCACCAGAGGGTAGTGAACCAGTGAGGTAAATAATGACAAAATTATGTTAGTATTTAGGAAAACAGCAGATTGCTACAAATCTGGCAGATGGACTTATCTTATCCGAGAATGTGTCGGGGGTGTTTGTCTAATGTTAACGAATTTACTGTATTATCGGGGTTGTTTCGAATATAACAAAAAAAAATAATACCAGTCATATGCACCTTATGCTGAAATTTACGAAGTCTACTTTCAACACACTCATAATATTTAAAGTCGTCTACATTGGAAACTATGTAAATTATATCGTATAGTATAAAATCGTATATATTGTATATGTAATAATATCAGTAGCGGATCTAGGATTTTCTTTGGGGGCGGCTTGGAAGTTTTCGATGTTTGCAAGAAAAATGAAAATCAGTACCATCTCACTTTTTTTTTCTCACTTGGATTTTAAAAAAATTCATGGTCTATTGTGTTTGTCGGAACGGAAATGTGCGTAACAAGCAGAAGGAGGCATCTCCGACTCCATAAACTATATATATTCTGAATCAGTATCAGTAGCCGAGTCGATTGAGCCAGGTCTGTCTGTCCGTCTGTCCTTCTGTCCGTCTGTCTGTCTGTATGAACACCTGGATCTCAGAAACTGTAAGAGTGCTAGAGTCATCGAATTTTGTAACAACATGCGTATATATTGCAGAGTCTCAAAGTTTTTTTAAATTTGGACACGCCCCTTCCCGCCTCTGTAAATCAGTAATAACTATTTAAAATCTACAATATTAACTCAACAACCAAAGTTGTATATCTTACATGACAAATATACCTTGCCACGGGCGTTATGTGAAAATTTCATTTAAATCGGACTATAAATAAGTGAGATATGATACTAATTAAACTCACTTTGAACATATATACTTAAGCATACCTAATTTAAACAAGCATACCGAATTTCAAATCTAGCGTCACACACACAGCATTTTATTAAGCTTTTTATTTGCATTGTATGGTAACAGAATTGGTTTACAATGCAGCTTTGCCGGTGGGCCAAAAAGTGGGGCAATAGCCGAGTGGTATGAGTGGCGGACGGCCGCGAGAGAGTGCGTGTGTTCAACTCCCGGTTGAGGCGGCTGCGAATTTTCGTTTATTAATTATTTTCTTATTTTGTTTATTTATTTTAATCTAATAAACTAAAAAAAAAAAGTTACAGTCAAACAAATTAAATTATTTAATTAAATTTCTATAAAAATAAAAAAGTTTCATTACTTTGTTTTCATATGAAAGACAATCAAATTATAATAGCTATAAATAATATTAATCATTTATAAATAAAGTTAAGTATTTTTATATTATTTAGCACGCATCAGAAAAAAGCGAACGTATTTTGTCTGTTATGCCTTTGCAAGTTCAGTAAGATTCCAATTGGATGTTTCCTACTTTGGTTTGCTCTCAATATTTTGCAATTAGAATGCTAGAAAATAACAGAAAGATATGAATGTGCGAGTGGGACGCCCTTACATACATGTCTGCATATCCACATGTATGTATTGGCATCCCACTTCAACAAACATTATGGCACGCATGTATGTACAAACACAATGTACAATTCGGATTGGAATTGCTGTTGTGTACCAACGAAAGAAAACTAACTTCTAATGACATATATTGAGTAACAAAAACTTAAAAATCGCCTACCGCCGCCGCTCTTCTTAAATGTTTTGGAGCTTTTAATTTATTTAATGAAAAATAATTAAAAACAAAAGAAGAATTTCACTTATCGCATGGCAGCAATCGGACCCCGGATCACACGATCAACACCTATGGCCTTATAGTCCGGGACATAGTCCACTCTGCCACTGAACAAATCTTGCGGCCATCGGACAGAGTTTCCCCCATAGGCCAAAAATCAAAGTCCAAATTTGGACTTTAAATGTATCATTACTTTCTCATAATTGGTCGAGCTATTCATGTTTTTGTTTTGCTATAACTTTCCGCTTCAAGAATAGCATCGAAAGAGAAAGCATGATATCAATCGATTATTGCAGCGTGAGCAACTTGCAAGTGAAGCTGTCCGTAAAGTCAATAAAAAACCTTATATCGACATTACTCTGCAATGGAAGGCATTCGTATAATAAATAATGGTATTTAGTATATTTTTAAAACAAAAATTACATGTACGACATTCTGTGTTTTGCGTAAATTAGTGTTGTGTTTAGTATATACATACATATGTAGTTGCAGATGTTCTTTGTTTATGTTTGCTATCTTTCGTTGGAGTTTTTGTTATGTATGTCCATTTCCACTTAACTTAATAATTCTTTTTGTGCATTGTTTATTAACATTTTAAAATTAAGAAAACGTTTGCAATATACTAAAAAGTAACCTAACCTCAATTTTTAAAAAGCACGTGCTGCCTGTTGTTGCTTTTTTATTTTGTATTGGTGTATTGTGGTATTGTTGTTGTATTGATGTTATATTGTTGCTGTATTGTTGTTGTTGTAGTGTTGCTTTCGTTCTTTGTGATGTCATTATTATTTTATGATTTGTGTTTATTATTATTTTCGTACATACATATGTATGTATGTATGTAGGTACAACTTATCAATACCAATTTTCCCGTATGCATGCATTTGTTTGGCAGACTGTTCAAAAAGGACGAAGCGTCGACGAATACCCGAGGTCGCAACACATGATGACTCTGCTGCTTCTGATATGCGCTCATCTGATTTCAAATCACATTCTCAACCTAATATTGAAGAAGTGATATCACTATTGATGGAAACAAATTTAACAATCAATACTTGTCAATTCGTAAATTTGTGAATTCAAAAGCTGCATATGACTTACTGCCTAGCTACCAAAAAAATTCTTAGGGGTAAAAATAAAAGCTATCCAGCAAATATAACAGTGGACGAATCCCATACTGAAATTCAACTTCAAAATTTGTTAGATCATACTGCAACGCGTGTATTGGAGCTGCAAAAGGATGTTGTGAATAACATAGAAGATACGTCAGTAAATAATCTCATGTTAATAAGAAAATGGGGATTTGACGGTAGCACTGGTCATGCAGTATATAAACAAGCGGTGAGATAAAGACTTGGCAGATAACAGCTTGTTTGTAACATCATACGTACCCCTTCGACTTATTACTTCAAACAATTCCATCTGTATTTGGAAGAATCCAAGACCATCGTCGACCCGGTACTGTAGGCCAATCCGATTTCAATTTAAGAAAGAAACGACTGAACTATGTATTGCCGAAGAGGAATATTTTGAAAATAACATTGAACAGCTTAGACCCACAATATTTCTCATAGGAGATCAAAAAATTGAAATTCAATATTCTTTACAACTCACTATGGTTGACGGCAAAATATTAATACTTTAAGCGATACATCATCAGCGAAATCTTATATATGCGAAGCAACTCTAACGCAAATGAAAAATGATGTATGCTTACAAAGAGAAGTTCGTGAAGAACGGTATGAATTTGGACTGTCGCCATTGCATTCGTACATACGATTATTTGAGTATTTTCTCCACGTATCATATAGACTGGAAGAAAAAGTTTGGCAAATACGGTCTCAAAAAGCTAAGGAAAACCTATTAATCTGGAAAGAAAATATTCAGGCTGAGTTGAGAATAAAAATGGGCTTAATCGTAGACAAACCGAAGGCAGGCGGAAGCGGGACGTCTAATGATGGAAATACTGCCAGGAAATTTTTTAGCAATCCTGATATGTCTGCCAATATAACAGCCCTTGACCAAAACTTGATTATAAGATGCTCATCGATTTTGCAAGCAATATCATCGATCAAAATTGAGACACTATGTTCTAGACACCGCAAAACTTCTGATTGAGAAATATCCTTGGTACTACCTCCCCCCTCAGTGCACAAGGTTTAATTACATGCACCAGAAATAATAAGAAATTAGTTAGTGTCCATTGGAGAACTTTCCGAAGAAGTTGCTGGCAAAAAATAAGGACATAAAATTGTTTAGAATGAGACATACGCGAAAAATATCAAGAGTACTGACAAATACGGACCTTTTAAACAGACTTCTATTGAGCTCTGATCTATTTATCACTGTTCAAAGAAAACTTCCATGGAAACCCAAGTCAAAGTTTTTAAAATCAGCCATTGATTTACTTGAGCAATCTTTATACCCTTCGACCATTGAAAATGGTCAAAAAAGGGTATACTAACTTTGTGCAAATGTATGTAACAGGCAGAAGGAGGCATGGGAGACCCCATAAAGTATATATATTCTTGCTCAGGATCACAAGCCGAGTCGATTGAGCCATGTCTGTCTGTCTGTCCGTCTGTGTGAACGCACAGATCTCAGCTATTATAAAAGCTAGAGTTACCAAATTTGGCAGGAAGACTCTTGTGTACTTCAAGCAGATCAAGTTTATTTCAAATGTTAGGTGCCACGCCCACCGCCCCCACAAATCAATAATTTAATTTTTGAACTCAATTTGTAAGCGCTGTATAAAAGATACAACTTTTTGACTTCAACATATACTAAGCTGAATGAAATATCTACGTAGTCTCCAAATTACAATCCGATCGGACAATAAAGTATGAGCATAAAACCAAGTGCTTGTGTCAGCTAACAAGGGAGGCGGGCGAGCGCGAAGCGAGAGCGCCATCTGTCGGGATTATTTTCAAAGCATGTGCATATGAATATGTGTATGAATTTAACAAATTAAACTACACGGCAACATAGGTCGAAGGGTATCCCACTGTCGCGTTTTGCGCGACTGTTGCTTTTCTTACTGGTTTTAAATTATATATTGTTTGACCTTGTACATATGCACATATAAATGTATTATATATATATATATATATATATATATATACATACATATATATATACATATATATATATATATTTTTAATTTTGAATAATTAAAATATAAGTATATCAATGTATTTAACCTAAAAAAATTATTTTATGGTTGTTGTTATTAAATGAATGAAAAATTTTTATCGAATATTGTTTGCAACAAAATGATTTTTCAACGCTCATCACGATTTTCGACTGATTGTTCCTATAGCAGCTATATGATATAGCATACAATTTTAGCTAAATTTTTACAAAAAATTACATGTACGACATTCTGTGTTTTGCGTAAATTAGTGTTGTGTTTAGTATATACATACATATGTAGTTGCAGATGTTCTTTGTTTATGTTTGCTATCTTTCGTTGGAGTTTTTGTTATGTATGTCCATTTCCACTTAACTTAATAATTCTTTTTGTGCATTGTTTATTAACATTTTAAAATTAAGAAAACGTTTGCAATATACTAAAAAGTAACCTAACCTCAATTTTTAAAAAGCACGTGCTGCCTGTTGTTGCTTTTTATTTTGTATTGGTGTATTGTGGTATTGTTGTTGTATTGATGTTATATTGTTGCTGTATTGTTGTTGTTGTAGTGTTGCTTTCGTTCTTTGTGATGTCATTATTATTTTATGATTTGTGTTTATTATTATTTTCGTACATACATATGTATGTATGTATGTAGGTACAACTTATCAATACCAATTTTCCCGTATGCATGCATTTGTTTGGCAGACTGTTCAAAAAAGGACGAAGCGTCGACGAATACCCGAGGTCGCAACACATGATGACTCTGCTGCTTCTGATATGCGCTCATCTGATTTCAAATCACATTCTCAACCTAATATTGAAGAAGTGATATCACTATTGATGGAAACAAATTTAACAATCAATACTTGTCAATTCGTAAATTTGTGAATTCAAAAGCTGCATATGACTTACTGCCTAGCTACCAAAAAATTCTTAGGGGTAAAAATAAAAGCTATCCAGCAAATATAACAGTGGACGAATCCCATACTGAAATTCAACTTCAAAATTTGTTAGATCATACTGCAACGCGTGTATTGGAGCTGCAAAAGGATGTTGTGAATAACATAGAAGATACGTCAGTAAATAATCTCATGTTAATAAGAAAATGGGGATTTGACGGTAGCACTGGTCATGCAGTATATAAACAAGCGGTGAGATAAAGACTTGGCAGATAACAGCTTGTTTGTAACATCATACGTACCCCTTCGACTTATTACTTCAAACAATTCCATCTGTATTTGGAAGAATCCAAGACCATCGTCGACCCGGTACTGTAGGCCAATCCGATTTCAATTTAAGAAAGAAACGACTGAACTATGTATTGCCGAAGAGGAATATTTTGAAAATAACATTGAACAGCTTAGACCACAATATTTCTCATAGGAGATCAAAAAATTGAAATTCAATATTCTTTACAACTCACTATGGTTGACGGCAAAATATTAATGCTTTAAGCGATACATCATCAGCGAAATCTTATATATGCGAAGCAACTCTAACGCAAATGAAAAATGATGTATGCTTACAAAGAGAAGTTCGTGAAGAACGGTATGAATTTGGACTGTCGCCATTGCATTCGTACATACGATTATTTGAGTATTTTCTCCACGTATCATATAGACTGGAAGAAAAAAGTTTGGCAAATACGGTCTCAAAAAGCTAAGGAAAACCTATTAATCTGGAAAGAAAATATTCAGGCTGAGTTGAGAATAAAAATGGGCTTAATCGTAGACAAACCGAAGGCAGGCGGAAGCGGGACGTCTAATGATGGAAATACTGCCAGGAAATTTTTTAGCAATCCTGATATGTCTGCCAATATAACAGCCCTTGACCAAAACTTGATTATAAGATGCTCATCGATTTTGCAAGCAATATCATCGATCAAAATTGAGACACTATGTTCTAGACACCGCAAAACTTCTGATTGAGAAATATCCTTGGTACTACCTCCCCCCTCAGTGCACAAGGTTTAATTACATGCACCAGAAATAATAAGAAATTAGTTAGTGTCCATTGGAGAACTTTCCGAAGAAGTTGCTGGCAAAAAATAAGGACATAAAATTGTTTAGAATGAGACATACGCGAAAAATATCAAGAGTACTGACAAATACGGACCTTTTAAACAGACTTCTATTGAGCTCTGATCTATTTATCACTGTTCAAAGAAAACTTCCATGGAAACCCAAGTCAAAGTTTTTAAAATCAGCCATTGATTTACTTGAGCAATCTTTATACCCTTCGACCATTGAAAATGGTCAAAAAAGGGTATACTAACTTTGTGCAAATGTATGTAACAGGCAGAAGGAGGCATGGGAGACCCCATAAAGTATATATATTCTTGCTCAGGATCACAAGCCGAGTCGATTGAGCCATGTCTGTCTGTCTGTCCGTCTGTGTGAACGCACAGATCTCAGCTATTATAAAAGCTAGAGTTACCAAATTTGGCAGGAAGACTCTTGTGTACTTCAAGCAGATCAAGTTTATTTCAAATGTTAGGTGCCACGCCCACCGCCCCCACAAATCAATAATTTAATTTTTGAACTCAATTTGTAAGCGCTGTATAAAAGATACAACTTTTGACTTCAACATATACTAAGCTGAATGAAATATCTACGTAGTCTCCAAATTACAATCCGATCGGACAATAAAGTATGAGCATAAAACCAAGTGCTTGTGTCAGCTAACAAGGGAGGCGGGCGAGCGCGAAGCGAGAGCGCCATCTGTCGGGATTATTTTCAAAGCATGTGCATATGAATATGTGTATGAATTTAACAAATTAAACTACACGGCAACATAGGTCGAAGGGTATCCCACTGTCGCGTTTTGCGCGACTGTTGCTTTTCTTACTGGTTTTAAATTATATATTGTTTGACCTTGTACATATGCACATATAAATGTATTATATATATATATATATATATATATATATACATACATATATATATACATATATATATATATTTTTTTAATTTTGAATAATTAAAATATAAGTATATCAATGTATTTAACCTAAAAAATTATTTTATGGTTGTTGTTATTAAATGAATGAAAAATTTTTTATCGAATATTGTTTGCAACAAAATGATTTTTCAACGCTCATCACGATTTTCGACTGATTGTTCCTATAGCAGCTATATGATATAGCATACAATTTTAGCTAAGCTCGCAATGGATATATATACTAATTTCTTATGTAGAATTCCAAGTTTTCGATGCAAAATAATTGAAAACAAAAAATACAAACGCTACAGTCAGGAGCTGACTGTATAAGGCCATGGATTATCATAGTATACCGTAGGCAATAAGTATAGGTATGCATTTCAGGCTTCTTCAGGATTTTTTTGGCACGATCTTATAATGCATATTGCGTCTTGTCGTTTGGTCTAATGTCTCACCATTTTCGACGACTACGAGAGAAGTTCAGTGGCTGAGTGGACTATGTCCCGGACTCTGAGGCCAATGATATTGAGCGGTGTTCGAGGTTCGATTGCTGCCGCGATCCGGTCGACATGTGAAATTCTTATGCATTTCATAATTTTTTTTAAGTTTTAGTTACGCAATATATGTAATTAGACTTTAGTTTTCTTTCGTCGGTACACAACAGCAACTGCAAATCTAATTGTACATATGTATGTATATACAATCGTGCAATAATGTATGCTGAACTGAGACGCCAATACATACATGTGTATATGCAGACATGTATGTATGGGCGTCCTACTCGCACATTCATAACTTTACAACGGCTTATGATCTCTGTTATTTTTTAGCATTCTAATTGCAAAATATTGAGAGCAAAACAAAATAGGAAACATCCAATTGGAATCGTACTGAACTTGCAAAGTCATAACAGACAAAATACGGAAAGAGTGACTGCATTGAAGAACGCATTAGTTCGCGTTTTTTAATTAATATTATTTATAGCTATTATAATTTGATTGTCTTTCATATGAAAGCAAAGTAATGAAATTTAATTTGTTTGACTGCAACTTTTCTTTTAGTTTATTAGAATAAAATAAATAAATAAAAGAAGAAAATTCGCACCCGCCCCAACCGGGAGTTGAACACACGCACTCTCTTGCAGCCGTCCGCCTCTCTAACCACTCGGCCATTGCCTCACGCTCTGGCCTATCGGCAAAGCTGCATTGTGAATCAATTCTGCTGCCATACAATGCAAATGAAAAGATTAATCAAATGCTGTGTGTCTGACGCTAGATTTGAATTTCGGTATGCTTGCGTAAATTAGGTATGCTTAAGTATATATGTTCAAAGTGAGTTTAATTCGTATCATATCTCACTTATTTATAGTCCGATTTAAATAAAATTTTCACATAATGCCCGTGGTAAGGTATTTGTCATGTAAGATATACAACTTTGGTTGTTGAGTTAATATTGTAGTTTTTAAATAGTTATTACTAATTTATAGAGGGGGGAAGGGGCGTATCAAAATTTAAAAAAAAACTTTGAGACACTGCAATATATACGTATGTTGTCACAAAATTGTATGACTCTAGCTCTTACAGTTTCTGAGATCCACGTGTTCATACAGACAGACAGACAAACAGACAGACGGACAGACAGACATGGCTCAATCGACTCGGCTACTGATACTGATTCAGAATATATATAGTTTATGGGGTCGGAGATGCCTCCTTCTGCATGTTACGCACATTTCCGTTCCGACAAACACAATAGACCATGGATTTTTTTAAAATCCATGGCCTAACCAGGTAAAATAGCTGAAATCATGGATGGTTCTAGACAAATTTTTACAATGCACTTGCATTAATCAAGAAATAAGATAATATATTAACAAAAGAGTAAGATTCGAAAGCAAAAGTCATGTGAAACCGAAAAGCATAGACATAGATCGGCCACTGAATAATATCATAACATAAAGTTAAAACTGCCTCCGTAATAATATCGTATTATTTGGTTAAAACTGCTGCAAAATAATCGATAAAATAAAATGTTCAGGTGTAATTTAATTTGTTAAATTTATACACATATTGAAATGTACAAAACATGCTTTTAATATATTCTCGAAACTTAGAACTCACGTGAGTCTACCTCCTTTATTAAGTCACAAAAAAAACTTGGTGCTTGGTATGTTACATAGTTAGTGGGATCTTCCACGCCTCGTTCTGCCTGTTATATACATTATCAGTTGGCACAAAGTTATTAAAACCTTCTAACCTATGGGTAGCGGGTAAAATAACTTCTATATTAACTATGCGATCGCAAAATTTTAAGAAATCAGTTGGACGCTGATAGTTATACTGATTAAGAATATATGGTATATACTTTGTGGGATCTACTTGAAACTTGCATATATACTAACCATATATAATAACCTGAAGTGGCTGGACGATTACGGGGGCGAAAGCTGCTCCGAGAATGAAAGTGGTGGAGAAGAAAGCCGAAAGCTTTGAGAACACGGGAGAATTCTATACCTTTTTAAGAAATACAAATAATATTTTAAAATTTAATATATTATATGTATACTTTCATTCTTGGCAAAGAAAATATTGTATGCTGCAATATAGAAGATCTGCTAAAATGTGACTCATTAGATTTTGTATTGAATTATAATGCGATATTTTCGTCTCATAAAAGCCACAATTGCAATATATTTTAATAAATACTAATAAGTTCGTTTATAACTAAATTTATTTATATTAAAATAAATTAGAAAAAATCGTATATATATGGATATATATATATATATATATATAGAACAGCCGAGTCCCTCAAATCCATTATCTTAGCTTTTAATGGATTTCAACCACATATTATTCGATCGCCGGAAGAACCAAAACCAAACACCTAAGCCCATACAAATCCTCACATTAAAGAACCCAATAAAAGCCGTATATGTAAATAGCATATTGGAAATGTAATCAATTTATTTGCTGCTTTTCTGTACGAACAGGTCGACTTACGTGACTTGAGAGACATAGCAAATCAAAGTTATTAGAAATGGTCTAAAAGGGAACGGAAAAACTAAGTAAAGTAAATAATCGGAAATATGTTTTCTATTTTGAATACTTGGCTAATCAAAAGACGTTAAAACAGAAAACTGGATAGTTCCTATAGTTTAAATTTAGATTTAGATACTTCAATTAAAATGTGCTAGTGCCTCTTGAAATAGCTTAGCTGTGCCCTCACACACAGGCGAATAAAACTAAATTGAGTCAAAGGACATATGTCCAAAAGTCATCTATTTTATCTAGGCAAGTGTTGGGTTTCTGTTTATTTTCAACAGTAAACGTTTCCTAGGGGAGTTTCTATAAGTGGGCTTTTGAAATTGAAAAGATTACGATTACACCACATTAGTAAGGAAGTAAGGTGGTAAGGTGGTGGGGATTGAAAGCATATGTCCTCGTTTATGAGGGAACGGAACGAAAAAGGCGCAGAGAGAAGCAGCAAGCCAGTGTTTCCAGTTGAAAATACCCACTGATGAGTTGGCAATAATTCGGTTGAGTGGACTCTGTCAACAGGCAAATAATAGGTGTTCCCTTTAAGGGCGGGTAATCATTATTACACACTCATGGCGAATGGTCTTTTGTTTACTTAGACTCTACCAACAACATCATGCATATTTAATTGGGTTAAATTACGCTACGATTAACATTTGCTGAATGAAATGCGCAGATAATTGCGTTTACTTTGTCTAATTAAAAGTGCTACAGGTACAAGAAACGCTTAAAAACACAATCAAGTGATTGTTGTCTTGGCAAAGAGGCATTTAACAACGAGCTAGCTGTAAAACTCTTAAATAATGGGCACTTCTGATTGCTGAGGCCTTTGCAAAAATATGTTATGTGTAACATGTTGTTTAATAACTGTTTATATAAAATAATAATGAGTTTCTCTTGAATAGCTGTGACTGCATTTAAGAGGGAGATAGGAGTGAGAAGGTACAATCACAGAGAATGTTGTCTTGTATGCTCATACCTAAAGATGGAGTTGTCATCAAGGCAAACTCTTGTATTAGTTATTTTTAATTTATCTTAAAATTTCAAGGATAAGGTGGTATATATACAGAACATTCTTAATTACTTGCAGAAGGAATATTAACTGGAAAAGACATCTTACGGTAGATGACATCTCCGACCTAATTAGCCAGTCGTAATTTATTCTTCTAAACTTCGTATCAGTTTGATATATTATATTAAGTAGCTTCCACAGAAATACTATACTCTGTGACCATTAAAAATGATAATCAAGTCCGACATACCATAAGTTTTATAACCTTAAATATTTACCGATTGTCTCTAGACTAGTTTTATAAAACAGAACAGGGTTGTATATCATTGATGAGCATTATATTGATGATAATTCATCCTCTGTTGATCATGATTAAATTGATATCTTATATTGAAAACCGAGGTTTTCAGCTCATGTAGTACAAAGGTTTTGGCAACCCGAAAATAAATATAAGTACCAGCGGTGTAATTATCTATTGGAATCTATATATTTATCTTATATTACCAGGCAAGTGGGTGTCTCATAGATGCGAAAAGGTTAAGCATAGTCGGATAAAGCGGAGTTTTTAGAGAATTAAGTGATTTTAATGTTTCTTTCTCCCATTATATTGCAGTATACAGTGCCGCTCAACTGAATATGTTTGAAAAATCTTTCTCACATTTTGTTCTCTTTCTTTGGTCCAATTGCGTTTTTAGGCCATGGATTTTAAAAAAAATTCATGGTCTATTGTGTTTGTCGGAACGGAAATGTGCGTAACAGGCAGAAGGAGGCATCTCCGACCCCATAAACTAACTATATATATTTTGAATCAGTATCAGTAGCCAAGTCGATTAAGCCATGTCTGTCTGTCCGTCTGTCTGTCTGTCTGTCTGTCTGTCTGTCTGTATGAACACCTGGATCTCAGAAACTATAAGAGAGCTAGAGTCATAAAATTTTGTGACAACATACATTTAGACACGCCCCTTTCCGCCTCTGTAAATCAGTAATAACTATTTAAAAACTACAATATTAACTCACAAACCAAAAATGTATATCTTACATGACAAATACCTTGCCACGGGCGTTATGTGAAAATTTCATTTAAATCTGACTATAAATAAGTGAGATATGATACGAATTAAACTCACTTTGAACATACATATGTACATACATATATACTTAAGCATACCTAATTTACGCAAGCATACCGAAGTTCAAATCTAGCGTCAGACACACAGCATTTGATTAAACTTTTTATTTGCATTGTATGGCAGCAGAATTGATTCACAATGCAGCTTTGCCGATGGGGCAAGCAGTGAGGCAATGGCCGAGAGAGGAGAGAGGCGGACGGCTGCGAGATAGTGCGTGTGTTCAACTCCCGGTTGAGGCGGGTGCGAATTTTCGTTTAATTTCTTCTTTTATTTATTTATTTTATTCTAATAAACTAAAAGAAAAGTTGCAGTCAAACAAATTAAATTATTTAATTAAATTTCAATAAAAATAAAAAAAATTTTCATTACTTTGTTTTCATATGAAGACAATCAAATTATAATAGCTTTAAATAATAATAATTATTTATAAATAAAGTTAAGTATTTTTATATTATTTGGCACGCATCAAAAAAACGCGAACTAATGCGTTCTTAAATGCAGTCACTCTTTCCGTATTTTGTCTGTTATGACTTTGCAAGTTCAGTACGATTCCAATTGGATGTTTCCTATTTTGTTTTGCTCTCAATATTTTGCTAGAATGCTAAAAAATAGCAGAGATCATAAGCCCTTGTAAAGTTATGAATGTGCGAGTAGGACGCCCATACATACATACATACATGTCTGCATATCCACATGTATGTGTTGGCGTCCCACTTTAGCATACATTATTGCACGATTGTATATACATACATATGTACAATTAGATTTGCAGTTGCTGTTGTGTACCGACGAAAGAAAACTAAAGTCTAATTACATATATTGCGTAACTAAAACTTAAAAAAAATTATGAAATGCATAAGAATTTCACATGTTGATCGGATCGCGGCAGCAATCGAACCTCGAACACCGCTCAATATCATTGGCCTCAGAGTCCGGGACATAGTCCACTCAGCCACTGAACTTCTCTCGTAGTCGTCGAAAATGGTGAGACATTAGACCAAACGACAAGACGCAATATGCATTATAAGTTCGTGCCAAAAAAATCCTGAAGAAGCACATATAATGAAATTTGTTACGCGCTAGAAATGCATACCTATACTTATTGCCTACGGTATACTATGATAATCCATGGCCTTATACAGTCAGCTCCTGACTGTAGCGTTTGTATTTTTATTATTATTATTATTATTATTATTATTTTTATTATTATTATTATTATTATTATTATTATTATTACTTTTTTTTTTTTATAATTATGTGAATAGACTTTCTTGGGCGAAGGGTATCTAATTGTCCGGCGAGCACATATATATGTTAATTCCTACAAAACGGTGAATTTGTTAACATTGGATTTAAAAGAACACTTCATTCTTGTGACACTATAGCATAAGTGCGATTCCGAATTTGGAAACTACAAAGATAGCGGGACACTTCAAAGAAATCTTTCGCCGCGGAATATCCTTGAAGACTGAAGTGAAAAAGCTCTTTTAACATATGAGTATCTGAGAGTTCCAAATTCCACCATGGGAATGTGCAATGAATTATTACCATATGCCCAGACAGATTGACCAATAAGAGCGGGCTCAAGCACGTGCCACGATGTGAGTTCTGTTTATCCTATACTTGTCTGCCAATTAGAATGAGTATTTGACTGGGAGGCGTGATTCAAATTGGAACATGCTTTCAATACGCATGCGCCTCTTTCCATTTCCACTTAAACAAAATTCCTGAACCACCCTTGGTAATAGGTCTCGTCTCCTACACCTCCCACATCCGTAGTGAACGAAACACGTTTTTTGTATTTTGAATTCAACGAACTGTGAATATTGCTTTTAATTTAATTAACTTTTCCAGCAAAATTGTGGCATGAAATTAAATTAAGTCCTCGGGCTAGTAATGAAAGGGCGACAGTAAACACCAGGTAAATATCCACATACACGTAGACGGTTAATCCGATTTCCAATTTCAATGTAAATAGCTTGTAGCACTTGTGTTTATTAAATCAAGCATAGCAAGTATATATCAATCTTGTAACAATCCTATCTTATACTATGGCGTAGGCCGCGTTAAGCCATATAGATTATTGCTTTTTTGCAGTCTCATATAGCCAGCCTCGACCCAACGCTCGCCCCACCAGTTCTTTAGGATCCAGTAATCCAGTAATTCTTCCCGCAACAAGCATTGCGTGATTCACAGAGGTGGAAGTGCAGGCGACGTTATCGTAAATACCTTGACTAATAAATAAGAAATGATAGAATGATTACACAGGCCCACAAAAAAAAAAAGTTTCATGATCTGGGATAGCTGCATATGCAGTTATATGTATTTGGGTCGCTGAATCCGAATCCGAGGTCAGAATTTCGCCATCACGTCTGGACTTCCACATAACCTCACAAAACTGAAAAACCTTAAAATATTCCCCAAAAACTATAGAATCCTGATCTGGGCATGCGATACATGTTTTTTAACATGTATTTTGTCCGTCCAAGTCCGAATCCAAAGTCAAAATTTACGTAGCATGTCTAAGTTTCGACTTAACCTCAAAAAACTCGAAAAATCTTCGAAGCCCCAAAAAATAATGAGGGGTCATGATCGGGCCATGCGAATTCGAATCCAATGTAAAAACCAGCCTATCACGTGTAAATTTCAATCTAACCTAAAAATTTTTTGAAAAACTTCCAACAAAGGAGGCGTTACAAACCCCTTCTTACGCCAGTCAAGGCTATTGGGCACATTATCCATCAACGAGGATCTGACTATATCGTCATTGTTTTCTAAGTTGGCGTTCGCTTTATTACGCTGTAGATGGAGATAGCTCTTGAGATACGAATAAGTGTTCTGAAATAATAATAATAATAATAATGTAATTGAATTATGTTATTCAATTTTTTGGAAATCCGAATAGTATCATATGTACATATATGCCATCTGATTATGTGCTAGTCGAAAGCTACTACTCCTGATTTCGAATTCCTTATTATTTTCTAGTTTTCTTCATAAGCCTCAATTGAAAGACCGTATGTAGCTCTTGTTTTTAGCCCATGGATTTAAAAAAAAATCATGGTCTATTGTGTTTGTCGAAACGGAAATGTGCGTAACATGCAGAAGGAGGCATCTCCGACCCCATAAACTATATATATTCTGAATCAGTATCAGTAGCCGAGTCGATTGAGCCATGTCTGTCTGTCCGTCTGTCTGTCTGTCTGTATGAACACCTGGATCTCAGAAACTGTAAGAGCTAGAGTCATAAAATTTTGTGACAACATACGTATATATTGCAGTGTCTCAAAGTTTTTTTAGGCCATGGATTTTAAAAAAATTCATGGTCTATTGTGTTTGTCGGAACGGAAATGTGCGTAACATGCAGAAGGAGGCATCTCCAACCCCAAAAACTATATATATTCTGAATCAGTATCAGTAGCTGAGTCGATTGAGCCATGTCTGTCTGTCTGTCTGTATGAACACGTGGATCTCAGAAACTGTAAGAGCTTGAGTCATTCAATTTTGTGACAACATACGTATATATTGCAGTGTCTCAAAGTTTTTTTAAAATTTTGACACGCTCCTTCCCCCTCTATAAATTAGTAATAACTATTTGAAAACTACAATATTAACTCAACAACCAAAGTTGTACAACATGACAAATACCTTGCCACGGGCGTTATGTGAAAATTTCATTAAAATCGGACTATAAATAAGTGAGATATGATTCGAATTAAACTCACTTTGAACATACTATATAATTAATTTACGATTTACCGAAGTTCAAATCTAGCGTCAGACACACAGCATTTTATTAAATTTTTAAATTTTTTATTTGCATTGTATGGGAACAGAATTGGTTCACAATGCAGCTTTGCCGTTGGGCGAAAAAATGAGGCAATGGCCGAGTGGTTAGAGTGGCGGACGGCTGCAAGAGAGTACGTGTGTTCAACTCCCGGTTAAGGCGGGTGCGAATTTTCATTTATTAATTATTTCTTATTTTATTTTTTTTTTTTATTCTAATAAACTAAAAGAAAAGTTACAGTCAAACAAATTAAAGTCGAGAAGAAGCACATGTAATGAAATTTGGTACGCGCTAGAAATGCATACCTATACGTATTGCCTACGGTATACTATGATAATTCATGGCCTTATACAGTCAGCTCCTGACTGTAGCGTTTGTACTTTTGGTATAGACTTAGGGTCCATTTCGATTTGGTAAAAGCCTTTTGGTAAGTCAATCGTAGTAAAATACTGGCATTTTCCTAATTTGCCTAGTATTTCGTCCATATTAAGAATCGGAAATTTATCATTTATTGTTAATTCATTTAGGTTTCGATAGTCCACGACCAACCTGAATAATTTCGGTTTGCTTGAGGCATCTATCTTTTTGGGAACAATCCATAATGGACTGCAGTAGGGGAGTCGCTTTCGCGTAGAATACCTTGTTGTAGCATTTCTTCAATTTGCTTATTTACTTCTGCTTCGTAGGCGAACGGATATGAGTATGGTCTTTTGTAAACTGGGTGAAAAGTTCGTGAAAAGTTTTTATATCATGACGTATTATACTTTTGAATGTAAGGTTTTCATTTTCACAATATTGAATGTCACTGAACTCTTTTATTAAATTTGTAAGTCTGCATTTTTCCTCACTATTTAAATGTTCGAGTCTGTATGTGTGTTCTGAGAGTCTACATATACATATGTATGTATAATTAGATTTACAGTTGCTGTTGTGTACATTTTTAATTTCACATGTTGATCGGATCGTGGCAGCAATATCGAACTTCGAAAACCGCTCGATATCATTGGCCTTAGAGTCCGGGACATAGTCCACTCAGCCACTGAACTTCTCTCGTAGTCGTCGAAAATGGTGAGACATTAGACCAAACGACAAGACGCAATATGCATTCCAAGTTCGTGCCAAAAAAATCATGAATAAGCACATATAATGAAATTTCTTACTCGCTAGAAATGCATACCTATACTTATTGCCTACGGTATACTATGATAATCCATGGCCTTATACAGTGAGCTCCTGACTGTAGCGTTTCTATTTTTTTTTTAAGTTTTAGTTACGCAATATTTGTAATTAGATATTAGTTTTCTTTCGTCGGTACACAACAGCAACTGCAAATCTAATTGTACATATGTATGTATGTATGTATGTATATACAATCGTGCAATAATGTATGCTGAAGTGGGACGCCAATACATACATGTGGATATGCAGCCATACATATACAGTGCCGCTCAACTGAATAGGTTTGAAAAATCTTTCTCACATTTTGTTCTCTTTCTTTGGTCCAATTGCGTTTTTTTCTATCATTTTTTTTGTTTTGAACCTTCAATTGCTTACTTATTATGTGCAAGAAAAAAATAACGGGACAAATGCAACGGTAATTCGGAATTTGGCTTTCATCGTGAAATTCGCTCAATGTGTGCACTATTTTTGGCTCATCTGAATAGGTTTTACACTTTTGATTTCACTTTTTGTTTGACCGCGTGATTAAAAAGAGTTGAATTCTTTTGTATTCTAAAATTAAAATAATCTTTTATCATTTTTTTTCTAAAATGGGCCGCGGAAAACCTTTAACCGAATTTGAAAAAGGTCAAATCAAAGGCTACATTGAATCTGGCTTAAAACACTGTGTAATAGCCAAGAAAATCGGTCGAAGTCAAAACGTTGTGAGTAATTTTCTCCGTAATGAAGCCGACTATGGGAAAAAAATGAAAGGAGGAAAAAAATATGCAACAACACCATCAGAGAGGCGACTTATTCTACAAACTGCCTCAAATTCTCACCTTTCTACTGGGAAAATTAAAGAAAAATGTGGTGTAAATGCTAGTGTGGCCACGGTAAAACGAATTATTCGAAGTTCTAAATACTTGAAGACATTAAAAATTAAAAAAAACCACCTCTCAATGATGCTCGTAAGGAAGCACGACTGCGATTTGCCCGAGAACACATGACGTGGAACAAGGAGTGGAAGACGGTGGTTTTCTCCGATGAAAAGAAGTTCAACCTCGATGGACCGGATGGCTATAATTACTATTTCCATGATATAAGAAAGGAAGAATGTTTTTTTAAGCCGTCATCACACTTGTGCAGGTGGTGTAATGGTGTGGGGAGCCATATCTTTTTATGGAACATGCGAGCTCCAGTTTGTCACCTCGAAAATGAACGCAAACGTGTATAAGACTGTGCTTCAAAAGGCTTTTCCTCAGTTTTCTGAGATTTATGGTCATATTCAATGGACGTACCAACATGACAACGCTCCCATCCATACGGCTCGGATTATAAAACAGTGGATTAAAGACCAAAACCTAAAATTGCTCGAGTGGCCGCCCTACTCCCCTGACATTAACATTATTGAAAACATTTGGGGACTTTTGTCCAGGAGAGTGTACGAAGCAGGAAGACAATTTAGTGAAACTGGGACCCTAGTTGAAGCAATTAAAAAAGCCTGGTCAATAATTTCACTAAACGAAATTAAAAAATATTATGATTCCTTACCAAACCGTATGTTTGAAATAATTAAAAGCAAGGGTGGCCATATCAAATACTAAATAACGCTAAAACAGTGCCTTTTATTATTTAAACTATCCAGTGTCTTGAAATTTTGCTTTATACTAATAAATGTATATTTTATTAAATAGTTTTAGTGGTCAAACCTATTCAGTTGAGCCAAAAAAAATTAAGATTTTTTGTTATGTTTTTGAAAAAAAAATAAAAATGATATAAAAACAAAACTAAGAAATCAGAAACTTTGCTATTTAACAAATGACTGATCTATTCATACATACAAATTTATTTCGCTTAAATCGGATTGCATATAACTAAGTTACAACGTTTCAAACCTAAACAAATAGTCAAACCTATTCAGTTGAGCGGCACTGTATGTATGGGCGTCGTACTCGCACATTCATAACATTACTTATGCTTATGATCTCTGTTATTTTTTAGCATTCTAATTGCAAAATATTGAGAGCAAAACAAAGTAGGAAACATCCAATTGGAATCTTACTGAACTTGCAAAGTCATAACAGACAAAATACGTTCGCTTTTTCTGATGCGTGCTAAATAATATAAAAATACTTAACTTTATTTATAAATGATTAATATTATTTATAGCTATTATAATTTGATTGTCTTTCATATGAAAACAAAGTAATGAAACTTTTTTTATTTTTATTGAAATTTAATTAAATAATTTAATTTGTTTGACTGCAACTTTTCTTTTAGTTTATTAGAATAAAATAAATAAACAAAATAAGAAAATAATTAATAAACGAAAATTTGCAGCCGCCTCAACCGGGAGTTGAACACACGCATTCTCTCGCAACCGTCCGCCTCTCTAACCACTCGGCTACTGCCTTACTTATCGGCCGATCGGCAAAGCTGCATTGTAAACCAATTCTGTTACCATACAAAGCAAATACAAAGTTTAATCAAATGCTTTGTGTCTGACGCTAGATTTGAACTTCGATATCCTTGTGTAAATTAGGTATGCTTAAGTATGTAAGTTAACAACCAAAATGCTGCAATCTAGAATAATGAACTCCAGTACGCAAGTTCCAATCTGCAAGCTCAGCGTCTGCATAATTTCCTGCACGCGCCGAGCTGCCAAGCTGAATTCTAAGAATCTGTTTGGCAACTGCTTCCGCTCCCACCAATGCATGTAATTCCAAGAAGACTGCAATAATTCGACCAACAAGACATCAGCCGATGTCGTGGCCTATTGGAAGCAGCGAAGCCGACGTCGACCCTCTGCCACCAAGGGCAGCGCAGCTCACAGCCAAGACTCACAGCTTGTTAGGGACAGCTTAGCATGATCAGTTGTAAATTGGATTTTAAGTAATAAAGTCATTGTTCTTAATTGAACATTAAAATCTTATATTTTTTACTTTGCAAACTTGCAAGTAATTAACTGGCGCCCGAGCAGGGACCGGTACGCGTACGAAACAGCAAAACGTCTTGTAAGTTCGCGGCTGGCAATTACATTTGCCGCAACCGGTTCTAAAACGCGAGTGAAGTGAACGTGCAACTCCGGAAAAAGAAATTTTTTCGTTCGTTCAAATCGACTCCGGCAAATCGAACTTAACTTGTTCATTTGCCCATCGGTGGACTCCAAGGACTGAAGGCAGGGCCACAGACCACCCCTCAACCCTGTACGCATCGCAGGATCCCCAGTAGTCGTTGGACAAACAGGATGAAATCCGGATCGTCGGAGGGAGGAGCCACATCAATTAAATTATCCATAGTACTGTAAGATTACACAAAACCATTACCAAGAAAACTAACACTAAACTAAAAACACAAATAGACTCTTAAGCAAACACGGATACTTATATAAAGAACCGTAAAACGATAAATCAAACAAAAAGATCACAAAAGTGATATAACTGATTCCAACTTTACGATTCCCAAGGGACCCTCTAAAGTAAAAGGAAAAAACCAGCCTCTGGTTATAAAACAAACAAGCAACAAACTCAAACACACACACACAAAACGAATTATCTTTAAGAAAACACATCTTACTAACTCCCTTCAAACATAATAAGCTCCATCATTTGCTCCCTTGACTTACCTAAAACTCGACCCATTCTTAATTCAGATGCGCTAAGCGTTTCATGGCTAACGTGAACAATCTGATCAGGCCCTCAATACTAAGTGCAGAAGCTTGTAGACAAAGAATTAGACGACAAGAAGAACAAGAACTTAATAGAAATATGGTCGAAAACATAGACAGAGCTGCATTAGCAGCAACAGTGAGTGAAATCCTAGCACAGCAATTGCCAGGTTTGTTGAGACGTCACAATTCTTCAGAAGAATTTGCGAACGTAACAGATCAGGTAATTGCCCCAGAACATGCAGGGAACTTAGGAGACTTAGACAGAGTGCCGGATATAGTAAAAACTATCCGAGACTTTTCAGGTGACCCTTCAGAGTTCAGCTCATGGAAGAAGGCAGTAGATCGTATCTTAGAAGCGTACAGTGCTTACCAGGGTACCCCAAAATACTATGGTATCTTACATACCATACGTAATAAGATTGTAGGACACGCTGACATGGCACTAGAATCTTACAATACCCCATTGAACTGGTTAGCGATTTCAAAGTGTCTGACTCTTCATTACGCGGACAAACGCGACATTAACACATTAGAATATCAAATGACGATGCTTATACAGGGTGCTAACCAATCAGTGGAAGAATTCCATCAAACGGTTTATAAACACCTATCACTAATCCTAAACAAGATCGGTTGTATGGGGTTAGGAAGAGAAGCAGAATTGTTAATGACGAAGATGTACAGAGACAAAGCTCTAGACACCTTCGTACGAGGATTACAAGGCGACTTGCCTCGCCTACTGGGAATCAAAGAACCAGTAGACTTACCATCAGCATTACACCTTTGCCTCAAGTTAGAAAACCAGAACTTCAGGGCAAGACATGCTACAAATATGGGACAGACAAGACAGTTTAGGAATCAGACTGCAAATGCAAAACCTTCACCTGCTCCTCGCAGCACTTCGTTCATAAATAGACAACCACCAATTCCACCTCCAAGAACTCAATATTACCAAATCGGACAACAACCACCGACTACTTTACCACGACAAAATTCAAACAATTTCGGTTACCAGCTTGCACAGCCAGCAGCTGCACCTCGACCTTTTCAGAATAGGCAACTCCCGCCACAACTGTCAGCGCCACCTAGGCCACAGGCCCCAAAACCACTGCCTCGTCCAGAACCTATGGATGTGGATCCCAGTGTTCAGACCAGAATGGTAAATTACATGAACAGACCTCGCTTCGAACCAGGCAAAAGACCACCTGGTCCAATACCAGATGGAATGAAGCGACAAAGAAACTTTAATATACAGACCACAACGGAAGAAAATGAAACGCGACCCACTGAGACTCCATTGACAATGACGGACTATGAACAAGCTATGGCAGAGTACGAGGACTACAACAATCTTGACGACAACCTGGACGATTACGTAGACCAGATAGACGAAGCCGACGCTGACAATAACTCGTACGATTACTACGATGACGCAGCATTGAATTTTTTAGAATAAAGAATTCCTCCCTTCCATATTTCGTATGCAAGATGAGGAATGGCAAATCTATTAGAATACTTATAGACACCGGTTCGAACAGAAACTACATCCAACCTAAATTCGTTAATAACCCTATTAAAAACAAAGCACCTTTCAATGCTGTCTCAGTAGGCGGCAGCACTATAGTTACGCACCATAAAGAAGCGAACCTTTTCAATATTCCAGACGTTAAAGTAAAATTTTTCTTGTTGCCCACATTGAAATCTTTTGATGCCATTTTGGGCAACGATAGTTTGAAAGAATTAGGGGCAGAAATAAAAATCAGCAAAAATATTATGATATTAAAAAACGGTATCAAGATCCACATCAAAGAAAAAACATTCGAAGCAGTTAACACAATTATTCCGAGAACATCCCACTTGTCCGACACACAAAAAGCCAAGCTAAGCGAATTACTCAAGTCATTTCCAGACTTGTTCGCAGACCCAAACCAGAAACTGACCTACACAACAAATGTGAAGGCAACGATCCGAACCTCGTCCGATACTCCAGTTTACTCGAAATTCTATCAGTATCCAATGACACTGAAAGATGAAGTAAACAAACAGATAAAAGAACTTTTAGAGGATGGTATAATTCGACCTTCTAGGTCCCCGTATAATTCACCAGTGTGCATTGTACCTAAAAAGGCAGACGCTTCAGGCGAAAAAAAATATCGCATGGTTATTGACTATCGTAAACTTAATAAAATAACCATTGCAGATAAATACCCTATTCCCGAGATAAACGAAGTACTTACACAATTAGGAGACAATAAAGTATTCTCTGTTTTAGATCTGAAAAGTGGTTTCCACCAAATATCTTTGAAAAATAATGACATAGAAAAGACCGCCTTCTCCGTAAACAACGGAAAGTATGAGTTTACACGACTAAAGTTAGAAGTCTAAAGAATGCGCCCTCAATTTTCCAACGTGCATTAGATGACATACTTCGAGAACATATTGGGAAAATATGTTTTATTTACATAGACGATATCATCATATTTAGCAAAGATGATGATACACATATTGAGAACTTGGCTAAAATTTTTCAAACTTTACAGAGCGCTAACATGAAATGTCAGTTGGACAAATGTGAGTTCATGAAAAACAAAGTCGAATTCCTTGGATTTGTTGTTTCCGATAGGGGAATAGAAACTAATCCGAATAAGGTAGCAGCGATAGCAAATTATCCCTGCCCTAAAACTTTGAGGGATCTAAGATCCTTCCTTGGGCTTTCCGGCTACTATAGAAGATTTATACAAAATTATGCCAAATTGGCAAAGCCTCTAACTTCACTTTTAAGAGGGGAAGATGGACATGTGTCCAAAAGAATGTCATCAAAAAAATTAATTTCATTAAATAATGAAGCTCTAGACTCTTTTAAAAAGCTGAAAAGTAATCTAGTTTCAAAAGAAATAATTCTCCGTTACCCAGATTTCAAGAAGGAGTTCCATTTAACTACTGATGCTTCAAATTTCGCGATCGGAGCAGTTCTATCGCAAGACAACCACCCTATATCATTTCTCTCTAGAACACTTTCCAAAGCCGAAGAGAATTATGCGGCTAACGAGAAAGAGATGCTAGCCATAATTTGGGCACTCAAGGCCCTCAAAAATTACCTGTACGGTAAAGCAAAGGTTAAGATCTTTACAGATCATCAACCTCTAACACATTCTCTGAGTAGCTGGAATGGAAATGCCAGAATCAAGAGATGGAAGGCATATCTAGAGGAGTATGATTACGAAATATTCTATAAACCGGGAAAAGAAAATGTTGTTGCAGACGCGCTCTCAAGAATACCTTTAGAGCAAGTTAACTCCGTTGCCTCTACACAACATAGCGCCGAAAGTTCTAGTCACGACTTAATCGTCAGTGTCGAAGCCCCAATAAATGTTTTCAAAAATCAAATATTCTTTTACAAATCAGATAAACACGACTACAAGTTCAGCATCCCATTTCCTACCTTCCATAGACATGAAATATACCGACTCGACTACACTACGGACGACATAATAACAGACTTAAAAAAAAAAATATCTCAACCCTTCCGTAATTAACGGTATTCACACGACTGAAAATATAATGGGAAAAATACAAACAATCTACCGAACTCACTTCAAAGGAATCAAAACTCGATTTACCCAGTCCAGGGTAGAAGACTTGACAGACGAAACTGAACAAGAAGAAAGAATTCTTCAAATACATAGGAGAGCACATCGAAACGCTCTGGAAAATCAGAAGCAACTATCAGAAACACATTATTTCCCAAAAATGAAGCAAAAAATTATACATTTAGTCAAGCAATGTAAAGTTTGCAAAGAGGCGAAATATGACAGACACCCCCTAATCCGGAACTTCAAGAAACTCCTACTCCAGAATACCCCCGGTCACATATTGCACATTGACATCTACTCTACCGAACGACAGTTAGTACTCACTGCAATAGACAAGTTTTCTAAATTAGCGCAGGCACGAATTATAAATTCAAAAGCGATAGAGGACATCAGAACCCCTTTACGCGATATTATATTCTATTTCGGAGTCCCTAAACATATTGTTATGGACAATGAGAAAGCTTTCAATTCCCAATCAATTAAGTTCATGCTGGAACAGCTACAGATAGAAGTTTATACTCCCCTCCATACAAAAGTACCGTTAACGGTCAGATAGAACGCTTCCACTCAACACTCTCAGAAATAATGAGATGCCTCAAGAAAGAAGGCACAGAGAGGAATTTCAAGGAACTTTTAGAAAGGGCAGTTTACGAGTACAATTATAGTTTTCATTCCGTTACAAAGAAACGACCACTAGAAGTATTCTTCGGCAGGAGAGTGACAACAGACCCGGACCAATACGAAACGGCCAGACAAGATAACATTGAACGACTTAAAAATAAACAGAAAACGGACCGGACAAACCATAATAAAAACAAAAACGAAATACGTAATTATCAGCCTGGAGAAGAAATATTTGTAAGAATAAACACTAGATTAGGTTCCAAGCTTTCCCCAAGATATAGGAAAGAAACAGTTAAAGAAAATAAGCACACAACAGTAATAACAGAATCGGGAAAAACAGTACATAAAAGCCATATCAAAATTTAAAATTTTTCAGGATATTACTATGGATTACGAACGATGTTGGTGGAACGATGAACCTTACGAACTACACGAACGCACAGATACTGACAATAAACAAAGGGATCGGAAAATTACAAACTTCAACGACCAAACTAATACACCTCATTAACCTCGACCAAATCCAAACCGCTTTAGAAATTTTACATGAACATACGGAAAAAAGCCTTAAACGCAGTCCATTATACGCTACCCTTCACCATGAGATAAATACAACTATTCACACTTTTCAAACACTTACAGCCTTTCCCAAAACTCGGAAAACTAGGTCTTTAAATTGGCAAGGGTCAGGTTGGAAGTACATAGCGGGTAGTCCAGATCACGATGATCTGGTTATGATAGAGCAGAACTTGAATAAACTTATTGACAACAATAACCAACAGGTCATCATTAACAAACAGTTAGAAGAAAGAATAAATAAACTCACTTCAGTATCCAACGCCCTCACAAATTCTATTCATAAAAGGAGTTCAGTTAGTATTGAGATAGCTATCAGTTTGCACAATCAGATTAGACTTCTAAAAAGAAGAAATTATTAACATTAGATACGCCATTCAGTGGGCACTACTAAACGTAGTTAACACACTTGTATTAAATGAAGATGAGTTAATTGAAATTGAGAACATTTTTAAAAGAAATAACATGCCACCCCTGTCAATGGAAGAAATAATGGAGTTTTCCGATGTATCAATTTTACACAATAAAACAACACTTTTGTATATTGTTAAGATTCCAAATTTAGAAGAAACACAATACCAACACGTTATCATAAAGCCCATAGTAAAAAACAATTCAATTATACACTTAAATTTTCAAGAAATGTTTGTCTTTAAAAATCTCACCTATGGCATTCCACAAACTTGTAAAACATTAGAATATATTAAAATATGCGATAAGAAAAAAATTGTTAACATAAGTAATTCAAATTGTATTCCAAAGTTAGATCAGGGAAAGAAAGCGCTGTGTAGTTTTAGCAATGCCGACCACGTATCTAAAATAGAAGAAGTTGACGACGGAATCATCCTACTAAACAACTACGATGGAAACGTAACCTGGAACAACACACGGCTTCACCTAGAGGGAACTTACCTTGTTCAACTATCAAACGACTCGATGATTATCGACAACAAGCGGTTCAGCAACTTGGAATCTACAGTCCTGAGCCCTGGAGCTCCTCTTGTGCAGTTTACGGCTGAGGAAAAAGAAAGACTTAAGGTCCTATCACTCGAAGCACTGGAAGCATTGCACATAAATAACACTGGACAGCTGATGCGTATAAAAACCCATTCAACGGTCAACAGCATAACTCTGCTGACACTCTTTGGCATTGCTCTGATTCTCATCCTGGGCTTGCACACCTATAGTCAAAGGCAGAAGAGCATAACATTGCAATTAGGACCCACGCCTCGAATGGACACAAAAGTCACAGCGATCCTCGCACCATCAACTTGCGATCAATCTTCGACCGAGGGACCATATCAGCTACCTCAGTTCAACAACATTCCCTACTTCTAGAGACCGCTTGAGGACAAGCATAAATTAGAGGGGAAGAATTAACAACCAAAAATGCTGCAATCTAGAATAATGAACTCCAGTACGCAAGTTCCAATCTGCAAGCTCAGCGTCTGCATAATTTCCTGCACGCGCCGAGCTGCCAAGCTGAATTCTAAGAATCTGTTTGGCAACTGCTTCCGCTCCCACCAATGCATGTAATTCCAAGAAGACTGCAATAATTCGACCAACAAGACATCAGCCGATGTCGTGGCCTATTGGAAGCAGCGAAGCCGACGTCGACCCTCTGCCACCAAGGGCAGCGCAGCTCACAGCCAAGACTCACAGCTTGTTAGGGACAGCTTAGCATGATCAGTTGTAAATTGGATTTTAAGTAATAAAGTCATTGTTCTTAATTGAACATTAAAATCTTATATTTTTTTACTTTGCAAACTTGCAAGTAATTAACTTGTATGTTCAAAGTGAGTTTAATTCGTATCATATCTCACTTATTTATAGTCCGATTTAAATAAAATGTTCACATAACGCCAATTTTGGCTGTTGAGCTAATATTGTAGTTTTTCAATAGATATTACTGATTTTCAGCGGCGGGAAGGGGCGTGTCCAAATTTTAAAAAAACTTTGAGACACTGCAATATATACGTATGTTGTCACAAAATTTGATGACTCTAGCTCTTATAGTTTCTGAGATCCAAGTGTTCATACAGACAGACAGACGGACAGACAGACCTGGCTTAATCGACTCAGCTACTGATACTGATTCAGAATATATATAGTTTATGGGGTCGGAGATGCCTCCTTCTGTCTGTTACGCACATTTCCGTTCTGACAAACACGATAGACAAAAACAACAACAACAACAATGAATTTTTTTTAAATCGATAGCCCAAAAAGTATAAAAATAAATAAATAAAATTAGGTTAATGATTAGACATTCAGGAAATACTTTCAAACACAAATCCAGACATCACTCAACATGAAAATTTAATTATTCTAACTTTGTATTCCTACTCCTGTGTGAGTATAAACTTAAACATATAATATGTTTATTCTCCCTCCCAATGGCTACAATACTAATTGTATTATTTAATTTTTTTTTGAATAAAATTTGAAAATTATAATGTGTAAATAACCTAACTGAATTTTTCCTTGAGGCGAAATAGTGTAACGACATTATGAGATAAAACATCAATTTGGGATTCCTTTAACAACATCTTTTGGAATCAAAGTATGGCGGTTGTTTGGTTATGCAACCAGTGGTAGCTAATCAGAAATTTGATTTATTTTAGTTTATCACTAAAATTATTGCTCTGTGCAGCAATAGATTTTGCATTCATTTTTATTAGTTGGTACACCATTACTCCAAGTCAGTGAAAAAGCTCATTGCCTAAAAATTTGATGACCCCGACGTGATTTTCGGTAACATTTCATTATCGTGAACTCAAAAACAGTTAAATTGATATTGCTGCACTTTTGTGTGTACATAAGTGGCTTTACATTTTCGCCCCCGCTACTTTTCACATACCGCAAGCATTCTCGCGTAGTGGCAGTTGCACCCGTCTCGCTTGTTCTCGTTTTATTTTCGGTTTCTTTGCTTACGCACATAAGCATTCATGCGACATTTGCCTGTCGATTTCGATGTTTTCCACTGTCATCGATAAAAACCCAAGACTGGCTGACATGGAGAAGCTTCAACACCTCAAGGCTTGCCTAAGAGTTCCAGCTTTGGATGCCGTTGGTGCTTTAGAGGTCACTGATGTAAATTACCCGGTTGCCCTGGAGTTGTTGGATAAGCGCTACAACAATAAGCGGCTTATTTTAGAGGCTCACATTTCGGCGATCATCTTCTGGAAAGGTGCGTGAAGTGTCCGACCAAATTAATTTGCGTTTACGGGCACTTCACAGCATGAGCACCTCTGTGGAAATATCCGAGTGTATTCTCGTTTATTGTCTTCTCCAAAAGGTCGACCGTGAAACCAAGCTATTATGGGAGGATGCTGCTTCCACTGAAAGGCTAACCGTCTGAAGTAAATTTGGTAAATTTCTGGACACAAGATGGCAAAAATTTGAAAAAATCAACCGTACCAATGCTGCACTTCAATGCTGCACACTTTGTGTTGTTGGCCACTGCCGTCATCAATATTCAAAATAAATCAGGATCTTTGGTTCCTTGCCACCCCTTGCTTGACTCCGGCTCGCAACTACACATAATCATCTTTCGTCTGGCACACACTTTGCAATTGACGAAGTACAAATCGGCAGCTACAGTGTCTGGAATTGGTGATGCCAGATTTAGGACAGATGGATGTATGGTAAATATTAATCTCAAATCTCAAACTTCAGAGTTCGTTGCCAATATCGCTGCTCTGGTAGCTCCTAATATCACGGACAACCAGCCCAACCTAACTGTAAACTCTGAACACTGGAAAATACCAGCTAATCTTCGTTTGGCCGATCCCCAATTCTTCAGGCTGCATAAAATTGACTTGCTGATAGGCGCTAGTGTATTCTTTGATCTGCTGTGTGTAGGCCAAATAAAATTGGCCGATGGACTTCCCATTCTCCAAAAAACTCGTTTTGGATGGATTGTCACTGGTGGTAGCTCCAACCCTAACAAGGATTCATCATTGACTGTTAAAGCAAATGGGCCTCAAATGCCTGATGATGACATCCGTCTGGAAGAATTAGTGCGCAAATTTTGGGAGATAGAAACAACTGCTGAATCCGTCTCTAAGCGCACAAAGGAAGAACTCGACTACGAGGCCCAGTTCAAGTCTACATTTTCTAGGCTTCCATCTGGAGAATATTCAGTCTGACTTCCTGCGAAGCACAGCCCTGAAATATTGGGAGATTCCTATCAACAAGGCTATCGCCGTTTCTTAAATCTGGAAAACAAACTTGTTAAATCTGGAAAACAAACTTGAACGCAATCGTCAGCTCAAAGAGAAGTATTCAGCCTTAATTCATATTAATTATAATTATCTTTAAATCACTTGTCTCTAGTACCATTTGACTCCCAGAAATTATGCAAATTTTATTTGCCGCATCACTGCGTTTTAAAGGAAGACAGCACAACAACTAAGCTACGTGTTGTCTTTGATGGCTCTCCCAAAACTTCTGGATACTCATTGAACGAAATACTCATGGCAGGCCCCACTTTACAGGGTAAACTGTTTCACACTTTGTTACGGTTTGGAACCTTTCCTGTTGCTTTAACTGGTGACTGTAAGATGTACCGATGTGTCCCGGTCAAGGAACCGGACAGCTATTTACAATGCATTTTGTGGCGTGACACACCCCAGGAAAAGGTACAAGTATTTAAGCTTGATACCGTCACCTACGGAACAAAGCCATCTTCATTTTTATCTGTAACCGAGCCATGCAACAGCTAGCAGAAGACGAAAAATACAAACGGTACAGTCAGGAGCTGACTGTATAAGGCCATGGATTACACAACCCCACAAAAAAAAAAGTTTGTCATGATCTGGGTATGCGGCATATGCAGTTATATGTATTTTGGGTCGCTGAATCCGAATCCGGGGTCAGAAATTCTCCATCACGTCTGGATTTCGACCTAACCTCAAAAAACTGAAAAACCTTTGGATATCCCCCAAAAAGATATAGAATCGTGATCTGGGCATGCGATATATGTTTTAACATGTATTTTGTCCTTCTAAGTCCGAATCCGAAGTCAAAATTTACATAGCACGTCTGAGTTTCGACTTAACCTCAAAAAAACATGAAAAATTTTTAAAGTCCAAAAAAATAATGGGGGTCATGATCGGGTCATGCGACATATGTTTCTATATGTTTTTGGACCTTCCGAATCCGAATCCAATGTCAAAACCAGGCAATCACGTCTGAATTTTAACATAACCTAAACAAATTTTGAAAAACCTTCAAAATATTGAAATTTTTTGATAATTTATTTTGGCATTTATGCAAGTATGTATAATCACGTATTTTATTTATGTTTTTTATTAGTTAAAATACAGTTTTGAAGCAAAAATTAATTACTTAAAGGAATCTATTGCGAATACAGATAAAACAATGCTCAAAAGGGAGTATACCAACAGAAAAGTTTTTTTTATATTAAATTTAAATACACCCTAATCCAATGTTAAAAAATAAATAAAAATGTTGAAAGTTTTTAAAAAAAATTTTAGGTTAGGTTAAAATTCTGACGTGATAGGATAGTTTTTTTTTTGATTCGGATTCGGAAGATCCAAAAACATATAGAAATATATGTCGTTTGACCCGATCATGACCCCCCCATTATTTTTTGGGACTTTAAAAAATTTTCATGTTTTTTGAGGTTAAGTCGAAACTCAGACGTGCTATGTAAATTTTGACTTCGGATTCGGACTTAGAAGGACAAAATACATGTTAAAACATATATCGCATGCCCAGATCACGATTCTATATCTTTTGGGGGATATCCAAAGGTTTTTCAGTTTTTTGAGGTTAGGTCGAAATCCAGACGTGATGGAGAATTTCTGACCCCGGATTCGGATTCAGCGACCCAAAATACATATAACTGCATATGCCGCATACCCAGATCATGACAAACTTTTTTTTTGTGGGGTTGTGTTATCATAGTATACCGTAGGCAATTGGTATAGGTATGCATTACATGTGCTTCTTCTTGATTTTTTGGCACGAACTTAGAATGCATATTGCGTCTTGTCTAATGTCTCACCATTTTCGACGAGTGCGACAGATGTTCAGTGGCTGAGTGGACTATGTCCCGGACTCTAAGGCCAATGATGTTGAGCGTGTTTAGTTTTCTTTCGTCGGTACACAACATCAACTGCAAAACTAATTGTACATATTTATGTATATACAATCGTGCAATAATGTCTGTTGAAGTGGGACGCCAATACATACATGTGGATATGCAGACATGTATGGGCGTCCCACTCGCACATTCATAACATTACAAGGGCTTATGATTTGATTGCTATTATAATTTGATTGTCTTTCATATGAAAACAAAGTAATGCAATTTTTTTTATTTTTATTGAAATTTAATTGAATAATTTAATTTGTTTGACTGTAACTTTTCTTTTAGTTTATTAGAATAAAAGAAAAACAAAATATAATTCTTATTTTAATAATTTAAATTCGCACTCGCCTCAACCGGGAGTTGAACACACGCACTCCCACGCAGCCGTCCGCCACTCTAACCACTCGGCCATTTCCTCACTCCTTTGACCATCGGCAAAGCTGCATTGTGTACCAATTCTGTTACCATACAATGCAAATAAAAAGTTTAATAAAATGCTGTGTCTGACGCTAGATTTGAACTTCGCTATGCTTGCGTAAATTAGGTATGCTAATGTTCAAAGTGAGTTTAATTTCTCTCTTATTATAGTCCGATTTTAATGAAATTTTCACATAACGCCCGTGGCAAGGTATTTGTCATGTAAGATATACAATTTTGGCTGTTGAGCTAATATTGTAGTTTTTAAATAGTTATTACTGATTTACAGAGGCGGGAAGGGGCGTGTCCAAATTTAAAAAAAACTTTGAGACACTGCAATATATACGCATGTTGTCACAAAATTTGATGACTCTAGCTCTTACAGTTGAGATCCAGGTGTTCATACAGACAGACAGACGGACAGACGGTCAGACGGACAGACGGACAGACAGACATGGCTCAATCGACTCGGCTACTGATACTGATTCAGAATATATATAGTTTATGGGGTCGGATATGCCTCCTTCTGCCTGTTACGCACATTTCCGTTCCGACAAACACAATAAACCATGAATTTTTTTTAAATCCATGGCCTAAAAATCATCGTTTCCAATTGACTCTAAAGTTCTTCTATGAGACTTTTATATCGATGACCTCATCAAAGGAGGTAACTCAACCGAAGAAGTTTTGGAGATCATGCGAGAGACCATTCGACTACTGGATAAAGGTCATTTTAATTTAAGAAAATGGTGCTCAAATGATCCTGGTACTTTGACACAGATTCCCGATTCGGAAAAGGATTCCTTTCTGAAATTTACTGATGGCAACGACATAACCAAAACTCTTGGTATCGCCTGGGATTCAATTTCAGATATTCTGCTATTCTCTACATCGCCCATGAAAGTAGTTTCAACACCCAGCAAGACTTGTCTTGTGTTCAATTGCTCGCTTTTACGATCCTCTTGGTCTTATCTGCCCCGTTATAACGAAGGCCAAAATCCTGCTGCAGCAAATCTGGAGAGAAAAACTTGACTGGGACGAAAGTTTACCTTCGGCGTTTCATTCTGCTTGGCTAAATTTATCTGCTGATATATGCCTCACCTGCCTCACGGCTCAACTGATGCTGGAAGTTCTGCAGTTTGGTTTATTTTCATGCCCTGTATATTGGTGGTCAGATTCTGTTTTTTTCGCGATCGAACGTCGGCGTGTGCAGACGTGTTTCTTTCTTAGCTACGAATAGCAAGTTCTAAAACTACAACAGTATAGTGAAAGTTAAACACAAAGTGCAAAGTGCAGTTCGCACAACTAACAATTATTGACTATAGTAATTATTTACTAAAATAAATAATTAGAACAATGAAACAAAACGACATACGCACTCAGCGACTTTTCTTTCGTTTCGCCGCAAATCGCTGATCGAGCACCTTCAACTAACTCGAAAAATAAACTTTTGAGAGAGACAGACCGCGTTCTTGCTCTCCCTCTCTGCCTGCTTTGGCCCCCCAAGTCGTGGAGCGAAGAGACCGCCTCTCCTATCCCGCTCCCCTCGCAGCGCCCAACGACTATTCCGGGTAACACAACAGCAACACCGACCATTGGCAACAACAATAATGCACGCAAAGAAGAACCAAAACAAAAGCAGAAGACGATTTCGACTGTGCAGACTGGAATGGATCGCTACATCCAGATCAAGTGAAAACTCAGCCCGCAAAACAATAAGGCGGGTAATCAACCCAAAATCAATCGAGCCAACAACGGCAATGAAAACTCTGCAGTAAATAATTCAAACCAATATGCTATCTTGGCTGATTCGGAAACCGAACAACCCAACGAAACAACGGTAGGACAACCAAAAAAGACCAGGCCCCCACCTATATAAATACGAGGACAGAGTACAAACACACTTGTAAATAAACTCGTTGCATTGGTTGGTGATAGCAAATTCCACATTATCCCGCTTAAAAAAGGAAATATTCACGAAACAAAACTACAGATTCAAACAGAAGCAGACCACCGTATAGTGACTAAACACCTCAATGAAGCTGGTAAAAACTTCTACACCTACCAATTATAAAGTTGCAAACGGCTACAGGTAGTAATTAAGGGCATTGAAGCAACAGTGACACCTGCCGAAATAATTGTGGCTCTAAGGGACAACACTTTTCTGCAAAAACAGTTATTAATATTTTAAACAAAGACAAAGTTCCGCAGACAATTTTAAAAATAGAAATCGAACCAGTGGTCCAGGCACTAAAGAAAAACGAAGTGCATCCAATATACAATCTACAGTACTTGCTAGATCGAAAGATCACCGTGGAGGAGCCGCACAAACGTATCAATCCAGTTCAATGTACTAACTGCCAAGAATACGGCCACACCAAGGCATACTGCACCTTTAAGTCCATATGTGTTGTCTATAGCGAACCTCATACTACCACTAACTGCCCAAAAATAAGGAAGATAAGTCTGTGAAGAAATGCAGTAACTGAGGGGGGAAAACATACTGCAAACTACAGAGGCTGTGTGGTTTACAAAGAATTGAAGAGCCGTCTAATAAACGTATTGCCACAGCACATACATACAATAAAGTCAATTTCTACTCTCCGCAACCGATGTTTCAACCACCCTCAACTGTCCCAAGCACTACTCCTACAATTTCTTTCGCTAGCGCCTTAAAATCCGGACTAGAAGTCGCCGGCCCACCGACAAGAACTGCTCATTCCGAACATACATCGACAAATATCCAACAGACTTAACAAAGTGGCATCGAAGCTATGATGCTATTCCTACAGCAAAGCATGAAAAACTTCATGACGTTAATGCAAAATACTCTGCAAGAGCTCATGAAAAACCAAAATATCCTGATACAACTTCTTGTATCTTCAAAATCCTCATAATGGCTTCCCTACGGATATCTCTGTGGAACGCAAATGGCGTTTCACGGCATACACAAGAACTTACACAGTTCATTAACGAGAAAAACATCGACGTAATGCTACTATCAGAAACACACAAATAAATACAATTTTCATGTACCAGGATACTTGTTCTATGGTACAAATCATCCAGATGGAGGCACTGGAATACTCATCAGAAATCGCATAAAATACCACCATTTAAACAATTTTGACAAAAACTACTTACATTCTACGTCCATAGCCTTACAACTCAACAATGGTTTAATGACTCTAGCCGCAGTCTACTGCCCACCACGCTTTCCAATCTCTGAGGATCAATTCATAGAATTCTTTAACACACTAGGTGACAGATTCATCGCAGCGGGTGACTATAACGCCAAGCACACTCATTGGGGATCTCGACTTGTGACTCCAAAGGGTAAGCAGTTGTACAATGCGCTTACGAAGCCGAAAAACAAGCTAGACTATGTATCCCCGGGCAGGCCTACATACTAGCCAGCAGACCCTAGAAAAATGCCAGACTTGATCGATTTTGCAATTACTAAACAAGTCCCCCGCAGCATGGTCACCGCCGAAGCACTAGCAGATTTATCTTCAGATCAATCACCTGTTCTTCTAAATATGCTAAATCGCCCCCACATACTCGACCCACCCTACAGACTCAAAAATTTTAGAACAAACTGGCCAAGATATAAAAAGTAATAAAAAGTCTGTTCACACATAGAACTAACGCCGTCATTATCTACTAAGGAGGATTTAGACAAGTCAACGGACACTCTTGAAAATATTCTAGTTTCGGCTGCAAAGGCTTCAACCCCGCCAGTGACGTATGCAAAACCAAACTATATCAGAACTAACCGAGAAATCGAGCGGCTGGTATTAGATAAACGACGCCTACGAAGGGAGTGGCAGTCCAAAGATAACCCTCATCTTAAAATAAACAACACACTTCCAACACATCAATTTGGCTTTAGGGAAAAACATGGTACCATCGAACAGGTCAATTGAATTACGTCAGAAATTCGTACTGCTTTTGAACATCGAGAATATTGAACACCCATTTTTCTAGACGTGGCCCAGGCATTTGACAGAGTGTGGCTGAATGGACTTTTGTTTAAAATAATCAAGTTGTTGCCCCAAAACACACATAAGCTACTGAAGTCGTACCTATACAATAGAGTGTTTACAATAAGATGCAATACAGGCACCTCACGAGATTGCGCAATCGAAGCTGGAGTGCCACAAGGGTCCAATACTGGGTCCAATTTCACCACAGACTACAATCTAACAACCTCTACGTTCGCTGATGATACCGCGATACTGAGTCGTTCCAAATGCCCAACAAAAGCCACGGCACTCCTATCCCGACACTTAACATCTGTAGAACGATGGCTTGCCGCCTGGAGAATTTCAATAAATGCACAAAAATGCAAGTAGGTTACCTTTACCTTAAACAAACAAACATGCCCACCACTGGTCCTGAATAACATATGCATTCCACAAGCCGACGAGGTAACATATCTGGGTGTTCATCTGGACACTTGGCGCAAATATAAAGAAGCCAAGACGATACATCTTAAACTTAAAGCAAGGAACCTCCACTGGCTCATAAATGCCAGACCTAAAAATCAAATTAGTATTCGAAGTAATAACTGAGAAGAAAATGAAATACCAAGAAAAGCTGACCTCCCATCCAAATCCCCTCGCAAGAAAACTAATCCGAGTATGCAGTCAAAGCCGGCTGCACCGCAACGACCTCCCAGCCCAGCAATAAACTTATGAGGGCATTCATCTCAAACACTATCACTAAGTGAATGATAATTAAGCTAGATTATTGTTGTTATTATTGTTATGATTGTTATGCTTCATTAGGGAAGCAGAACAGCTTTTGTCAAAATAGGGAGAGCATTATAGGCACAAAAGATCACTCTGGTCGCAGTGCCTCGCGCCTTCTCTGCTGGGAGACTCCCTTTCCAAATAATAACCAATAATAACCTAGATTAAGATTTGAATACTTATTGTTAGTCTCTTAAAACAAAGGGAAAATTCAATAAATAATAAAAAGCAAAAAAAAAAAAAAAAAAAAATTTTGCTGTGGTGCTGTCCTGGATTCGAGATGAATCGTCACGGTTTTAAATTTGTATTTCTAATCGCATCTCTTTAATCCAGGAGCTATCAAATGGCATAGAATGGCAGTATGTTCCAACAGCCTGCAATCCAGCGGACATACTTTCCAGAGGGGAACTTCCTAGTGAGCTGATCGAGTCAAATCATTGGTCTCATAGTCCTGACTATCTTCTAAAAGACAAATCGCACTGGCCAGAATCTTGTCTCGGTCCAAAGGTTCTGAGCTAAGGGAGAAGCCCCTCATCGCTCTCAAGGCCCGTGTCGACATCGACATCCCAACCAGTTGTAAATTTGTCAACTCCTGGCAAAAATTGAAGCATGTTTTTGGATACATCTTCAAATTTCGTTATCGTATCAGGCAACCCGGCCTGACTGTTAATCATCTCACCGGAGGCATGAAACTTATTATTCGCTCCATTTAGATAGCACACCTTACTCAGGACTATAATGCACTGCTCAACAGTCGACAAGTAAAATCATCGAGCTGAATTGCACCCATTATTGACAACTCTGGAGTCATGCGAGTTGGTGGCAGACTGAGGCACTCGTCATTGGACTATGACGCACAGCATCCATTAATATTACCACGTCAGCACCCAGTCACTCGTGCCATCATACTTGATTATCATCGTCGCAATCGGCATTCTGGCCCATTGGCGGTCGCAAAACAACTGCAAATACAGTCAGCAAATGCATCATATGTTTTCGAGCCAAGCCACATATAGCGGGTCACATTATGGGTGATCTTTCTGAGGACCGCGTAACAGCTTCACATTCCTTCAAGGTCACTGGTCTGGACTTTACGGCCCATTTTATCACAAAAAATCCTGTTCGGACCAAAGCACCCATCAAGTGGTATATCTGCATCTTTATCTGCTTTTCTACAAAGGCTGTCCTCGTTGAGCTGTTGCATTATCTCTCCACTTCTGCATTTCTTAATGCATTGCCTCGATTTATACTGACTCGTGGAAAGCCTACACACATATGGTCGGATAACGTCACCAATTTTGTCGGCCCTCGGAATGAGTTGAAGGATCTTAATCGTTTGTTCCTGAACACATCACATCAAACTGCAGTACACGAATTCTGCTTGACTGATGCATTGAATGGCCTCTGGGAGGCGGCGTTAAAAACAGCAAAGCATCATTTTTACCGAGCTGTTGGCCTTCTGTTTTGCCCGCTGATGTCCTGCGCACGCTCATTTGCCACATTGCGGTAATGATTAATTCAATTTTCAATTAATTCCTCTTTCAGAACATCCTGGCGACCTTGAAGTACTATCGCCAGCTCACTTCTTAGGGACGACCCCCCTCGCATTGTTTGCTGAGCCTGATCTAACAAAATTAAATCTCAACCGATTGGATCGCTGGCAGCGAATCACCTACTACCAGCAAATATTCCGGAGTCCGTGGAGACGTGAATATCTAATGCTTCTTCAGCAGCGTTCCAAATGGCGAGCATAGAAGGCAGACATTCAAATCAATGATGTCGTGTTAGTAAAAGACTAAAACCTGCGACCCCTCAATTGGCCGCTAGCTCGAGTAGTCAATCTGATCCCTGGACCCGATAGCGTCACACGAGTTGCTGTTCTCAAAACTGCCACTGGAATCTTCAATAGGGCCGCCCCTAAACTCTGCGTTCTACCCAAACAGCATGATGTTGTCAGCCGCTGTCCTCCAACGGGGGGAGGATGTTTGGTTAAGCAGCCAGCAGCAGCTCATCAGAAATTTGATGTATTTTAGTTTATCACCCTTGTACATTGCTCTGTGCAGCAATAGATTTTGCATTCCCTTTTTGTGCTGAGTTTCTCTCTCTCTCTCAATAGAGAGCGAGCACAGATGTTAAATCTTTATTTGGTGAGTCAGTTACAAATTAAGTGTTGATGACACCGGTAGGGCTGTGAGACACTTTTGATTTCAATCGGTTTGGTGCGGGCACTGTGGCCGTTTTTGTAAATTACAGCCCTTTGTGGCACAATATTTTGAAGAAAACATAAGTTAAAATATTGACTTGATCGTTTTTATTAGTTGGTACACCACTTCTGCAAGGCAGTGAAAAAGCTCACTGCCTAAACAGCGGGTATAGAACGAGCTGCGATTACTGTCTCGATAAAATTAAAAGTTTCTATGAACATCAACAATTCTTCATAACCGTGTTTCTTTTCTTTTTGATTGAGTAATATCCCTTTTATGCAATATAACAGAAGTTTTTAAGGCCATGGATTTAAAAAAACCAGTAAGAAAAGCAACAGTCGCGCAGCACGCGACAGTGGGATACCCTTCGACCTATGTAGGTATGTTCCTATGTATGTACACATATACATATGAACATGCTTTGAAATTAATCTCGACAGATGGCGGTCGCGCTTTGCGCTCGCCCGCCTCCCTTGTTAGCTGACAGAAGCACTTGGTTTTATGTTCATACTTTCTTGAATAACTTCTGTGTTTATTGTCCGATCGGATTGTAATTTGGAGACTACGTAGATATTTTATTCAGCTTAATATACGTTAAAGTCAGAAAGTTGTATCTTTTATACAGCGCTTACAAATTGAGTTCAAAAAATTAATTTATTGATTTGCGGGGGCGGTGGGCGTGGCACTTAACATTTGAAATAAACTTGATCTGCGCCGAGTACATAGCAACCTTCATTCCAATGGTGTCTCTAGCATTTATAATAGCTGAGATCTGTGTGTTCATCTGGTCAGACGGACATCCGGACATCAGGACATCCGGATATCCGGACAGACAGACAGACATGGCTCAATCGACTTGGCTAGTGATCCTAAACAAGAATATATATACTTTGTGGGGTCTGCCACGCCTCCTTCTGCCTGTTACATACATTTGCACAAAGTTAGTATACCCTTTTTTGACCATTTTCAATGGTCGAAGGGTATAAAAATAGGAACGCTACAGTCAGGTGCTGACTGTATAAGGCCATGGATTATCATAGTATACCGTAGGCAATAGGTATAGGTGTGCATTTCTAGCGCGTACCAAATTTCATTACATGTGCTTCTTCTTGATTTTTTTGGCACGAGCTAAGAATGCATATTGCCGTTTTGTCTATTGTCTCACCATTTTCGACGACTGTGGGAGATGTTCAGTGGCTGAGTGGACTATGTCCCGGACTCTAACCCCAATAATATTTTGAGCGTGTTCGAAGTTCTATTGCTGCCGTGATCGACATGTGAAATTCTTTTGTTTTTTATAAGTTTTTTTTAAATAAATTAAAAGCTCAAAAACATTAAACAGAGGCTGCGGCGGTAGGCGATTTTTAAGTTTTAGATACGCAATATACATACATACATATGTATGTATGTAATTAGAACATAGTTTTCTTTCGTCGGTACTAGAGGTGGGCGCGGGCCGTGCTTTTTTTCGTGGCCCGCGGGCTTTTGCCAAAAAAAACGTGCTCGTGCCTAAAAATCGAGTTTCGTTCGTGTTCGTGCGGGCCCCGGGCCTAAGAAAAAAGCCCGGAGGCCCGCAAAAGCCCGAAGGCCCGCAAAAGTCCGGAGGCCCGCAAAATCGAACCGCACAATCGGTAGGACTCAAGATAAAAAATTTTCCAAAAAACCAAAGTTACAATTAAATTCTTTTGATATTGAAATCGAAAAATATTTAAATGGCTGTGCAGCCATTTCAGACCAAAATGTGTTAGAATTTTGGAAATGTAGTGACCTCAAATTAATGAAAAGACTTGCGCGTTACATTTTAGCCATTCCGGCAAGCTCAGCGACGAGCGAAAGATTATTTTCTACCTCTGTAATAATATTAAATGAGCGTCGTACACGTTTAAAAAGTTCAAACTTAGAAAAAATTTTTATTTTTAAATAAGAACTTGCCATAAGTTATGTTTAAAAACCTTTATATTCGAACACTGTTATTATTAATAAGTATTGGACTTAACTAAATTTCTTTGTATATTACATACTATAAATTAAAAAAATTGCATGTGTTTTTTTTGTTGAAATTTTCGTGTTTGACTTGGGCCGGGCCGTGCTTTTTTCAAAAAAAAATCGTGCGGGCCTCGTGCGTTTTTTTGGGACTAGGTATCGTGCTCGTGCCGGGCCGGGCCTCAAAAAGTAGGCCCGCGCCCACCTCTAGTCGGTACACAACAGCAACTGCAAATCTAATTGTAGATATGTATGTATATACAATCGTGCAATAATGTATGCTGAACTGGGACGCCAATACATGGATATGCAAACATGTATGTATGGGCGTCCTACTCGCTCATTCATAACTTTACAAGGGCTTATGATCTCTGTTATTTTATAGCATTCTAATTGCAAAATATTGAGAGCAAAACAAAATAGGAAACATCCAATTGGCATCGTACTGAACTTGCAAAGTCATAACAAACAAAATACGGAATGAGTGACTGCATTGAAGAACGCATTAGTTCGCGTTGATGCGTGCTAAATAATATAAAAATACTTAACTTTATTTATAAATAATTAATATTATTTATAGCTATTATAATTTGATTGTCTTTCATATGAAAGCAAAGTAATGTAGTAGGCTGGTAGAGGGTCACACTGTACATCGATACTTATATAACACCACTAAGCAATGAACACATAGAGACGTCAAACAGCCCTGGCGCAGTTTGAGAGTGATTTTGCGGTCCCAGTACCCCAGAGAAGAAGAAGAACAGAAGCAGACGTCAGCTGTTCGGGCTGAACGCCCGACCGGGGTACTGCACAGTGCATAGCATCAAAACTGCTTCAGTCGCACAACGACAGCGGAACGATAAGCATGCGCGTACTTCTTTGCGCTGTGCGATCGTTTCAATGTGTGCGTGTATGCATGCACGGCCCGCGTATGAATGTATGCGGTGCTGGTGAAGTTTGGCAATAGGCAAATGCTTCGGCCAGCGCGCTGGCAGCCTGAAGTCAATTTTGTGTTTCGGTGTCGAGAGTAGAGGTGGGCGCGGGCCGTGCTTTTTTCGTGGCCCGCGGGCTTTTGCCAAAAAAAACGTGCTCGTGCCTAAAAATCGAGTTTCGTTCGGGTTCGTGCGGGCCCCGGGCCTAAGAAAAAGCCCGGAGGCCCGCAAAAGCCCGAAGGCCCGCAAAAGCCCGAAGGCCCGCAAAAGCCCGGAGGCCAACAAAATCGAACCGCACAATCGGTGGGACTCGTGATATGATAGTTTTCAATGTTTCAGATATTTATTGCCTTGTGCCCATCACTTTTGCTACCAAATTGCATAAAAAAAAATTGCATATAATATAAATATTATATAAAATATCAGTGAAGTGAAGGCATATACAATGTCGCGACAGGAAATACAAAATTCAATTGATGTCAATTGATATTATTAATAAGTATTGGACTTAACTTTTTTGTTGAAATTTTCGTGTTTGGCTTGGGCCGGGCCGTGCTTTTTAAAAAAAATCGTGCGGGCCTCGTGCTTTTTTTGGGACTAGGTTTCGTGCTCGTGCCGGGCCGGGCCTCAAAAAGTAGGCCCGCGCCCACCTCTAGTCGAGAGCCTAGAGACTGAGGCACAGGGCCGTAGTGAGGGTTTTTACGGGCCCCTGTGCAATACTTATCAGGGACTCCTACTTAAATTACCTTAATTAATAAATATATTTGTGATTACCAAAGGAATTAAATTGTACAAATATATCCCCATTAATAACATTTTTATGTTTGGTAACAGTGAGCCCCTGACTGTTAAGAGCCCTTCTGTACCGCACACCCTGCGCACTTTTATCTACGGGCCTGGCCAGCATGAAATCAACTGTGTGTTTGTTTTTGTCTTTGTCATCGAGAGCTAAGAGACCGAATTACAGTGAGCCAAAATGGTTATTTGGCGGCAATTATTTTAGCATCTGAAAACATGTGTATTTATGTTTAATTTTTGAGAATATGGATTGAATATTCATATTTATATTATATTTTGTAGAGCAAAATTATAATATCAAAAATAAGTTTTGATAATTATGATTTTTTGTATATGAGTTTACAAATATTGACAAAATTTGTGAATTAAAATAAAAAATTCGGAATACATAAATATGTAATTACTAAATAAAATTATCCTTATAGAACAAGCAACATGTTTTCGGAGGTTTTAACATTTTCGCCGCAATATAACTATTTTTGCCCACTGTACCTGTCTCTAGGCTCTCGACGCCGAAACACAAAATTGACTTCAGGCTGCCAGCGCGCTGGCCGAAGCATTTGCCTATTGCCAAACTTCACCAGCACCGCATACATTCATACGCGGGCCGTGCATGCATACACGCACACATTGAAACGATCGCACAGCGCAAAGAAGTACGCGCATGCTTATCGTTCCGCTGTCGTTGTGCGACTGAAGCAGTTTTGATGCTATGCACTGTGCAGTACCCCGGTCGGGCGTTCAGCCCGAACAGCTGACGTCTGCTTCTGTTCTTCTTCTTCTCTGGGGTACTGGGACCGCAAAATCACTCTCAAACTGCGCCAGGGCTGTTTGACGTCTCTATGTGTTCATTGCTTAGTGATAACACGATGACTATGTTAAGCCTATGTATATCGATACTTATATAATACATTAAGTATGTTAAGCCTTTGTATATCGATACTTATATAAAACGAATGTAAAACTAACTTTAAGACGAAGAGAACCATTCTGTGTTAGCGTGTCGAATAAACAAGAAGTTCTGCAACGTGAGTGTACCAATTTGCCTTCCACAGTAATGAAAATTTTTTTAGTTTTTTAGTTTTATTGAAATTTAATTAAATAATTTAATTTGTTTGACTGCAACTTTTCTTTTAGTTTATTAGAATAAAATAAATACGCACTCTCTCGCAGCCGTCCGCCTCAATAACCACTCGGCCATTGACTGACTCCTTGGCACATCGGCAAAGCTGCATTGTGAATAAATTCTGCTACCATACAATGCAAATTAAAAGTTTAATAAAATGCTGTGTGTCTGACGCTAGATTTGAACTTCGGTATGCTTGCGTAAATTAGGTCTGCTTAAGTATATATGTATGTACATATGTATGTTCAAAGTGAGTTTAATTCGTATCATATCTCACTTATTTATAGTCAGATTTAAATGAAATTTTCACATAACGCCCGTGGCATGTAAGATGTACAACTTTGGTAGTTGAGTTAATATTGTAGTATTTAAATAGTTATTACTGATTAACAGAGGCGGGAAGGGGCGTGTCCAAATTTATAAAAAACTTTGAGACACTGCAATATATATGTACGTATGTTGTCACAAAATTTGATGACTCTAGCTCTTATAGTTTCTGAGATCCAGGTGTTCATACAGACAGACAGACAGACAGACAGACGGACAGACAGACATGGCTCAATCGACTCGGCTACTGATACTGATTCAGAATATATATAGTTTATGGGGTCGGATATGCCTTCTTCTGCTTGTTGAATTTTTTTAAAATCCATGGCCTAAAAACGGCGTTTTCGACGAAACATGGTCACTATGAGTACACTCGCATGCCATTTGGCTTAAAAAATGCTCCTGCAACCTTCCAACGGTGCATGAATTACGTCTTAAAAGATCTCATTAACAAGCATTGTCTTGTTTATTAAGATGATGTGATCATCTATTCAACATCTCTGAACGAACACCTAGACTCACTGAGAAAGGTTTTTGAGAAACTATAAGAGGCCAATCTGAAACTCCAATTGGACAAATGCGAATTCGTGAAAAAGCAAACAAATTTCTTAGGTCATATTATAAGTCCAGAAGGCATACCACCCAATAAAGAGAAAGTTAAAGCAATCGAAAAATTTCCCCTCCCAAAGACACCGAAATAAATCAAATCTTTCTTAGGCTTATGCGGGTATTACCGTAAGTTCATACCAGATTTTGCAAAGATTGCAAAACCTCTGACGATATTTCTAAAAAAAGGAGCTAAAATAGACACAAAAAATTAAGAATACAATCAATCATTTGAAAAGTTGAAAACACTCATAATGAACGACCCAATTTTGATTTGCCCTGATTTCACAAAAAACATTTCAAGTCACTACTGACGCTAGCGATTTCGCTATAGGAGCCGTGTTATCACAAGACAGTAAACCAGTGAGCTTTGCAAGCAGAACATTAAATGATCATGAACAAATTATAGAAGGTAAACTAAATCACGTAGCAGACGCTTTATCTCGTGTCAAAATTGAAGAAAACATGGTAGGCGAAGAAGAAAATATGTCAACAGCAGCAACAATACATAGCTCATCAGAAAGCAACGAAACTTACATTGAAATTACAGAAAAACCAATGAACTATTCTGCAAGACAAATTGAATTAATTAAAGACACCATAGAACAAGTAGAGACAATGAAATACTTTTCCAAAACAAAACTGACTATCAAATACAGTGACATGACCCTGACAAAGGCAACAGATATCCTCATTAAATACTTCTTAAATAATACCAGTGTTATTTACATGGAAAACGATAAAGACTTTTTAGTTTTTCAAAAAGCATATAAATCATAGTAACGTGAAAATGTAACGTGAACCACATAGTAACGTGAAAATGCTGAAAAGTATCAAAGTTAAAAGACATAAAATCTTATCCTGAATTTAAAGAATTAATTATTACTCAACATTCTAAATTGTTACACCCTGGTATTGAAAAAATGATACGATTATTTAAAGAAACACACTATTTTCCCGATTATACTAAACTAATTCAAAACATTATTAATGATTGTGAAATCTGTAACCTTGCAAAGACGAAACATAGACCAACAAAACTAGTTTTTTTAAATAACTCCAGAAGAAATTTATGTTATTGACTTTTATGCAATTGACAACGAACACTATTTATCTTGTATAGGCGTACATATATTCAAAATTTGCATCACTTATTAGAACAAACAGCAGGGATTGGTTAGAGGCAAAACAAGCCCTTACTAGAATTTTTAACGACATGGGAAAACCACAGAAAAAAAAAAAAAAGAATAAACATAACACGACCGGACAGATACCAGCCTTCTTTACGCAGGCATACCTACTTATGATACCCAGATGATTAAAGAAAATAAAATCAAAAAACTTAACAAGAAACGACAGGATTTCGAAATTGACACAAAATTTAGACAAGCACCAACCGCGCAAAATCAATGAATCCTTTTAGAAAAATACAAACGCTACAGTCAGGAGCTGACTGTATAAGGCCATGGATTATCATAGTATACCGTAGGCAATTGGTATAGGTATGCATTTCTAGCGCGTACCAAATTTCATTACATGTGCTTCTTCTTGATTTTTTTGGCACGAACTTAGAATGCATATTGCGTCTTGTCTAATGTCTCACCATTTTCGACGAGTGCGACAGATGTTCAGTGGCTGAGTGGACTATGTCCCGGACTCTAAGGCCAATGATGTTGAGCGTGTTTAGTTTTCTTTCGTCGGTACACAACATCAACTGCAAAACTAATTGTACATATTTATGTATATACAATCGTGCAATAATATGTGTTGAAGTGGGACGCCAATACATACATGTGGATATGCAGACATGTATGGGCGTCCCACTCGCACATTCATAACTTTACAAGGGCTTATGATTTGATAGCTATTATAATTTGATTGTCTTTCATATGAAAACAAAGTAATGCAATTTTTTTTTTTTTTTTATTGAAATTTAATTGAATAATTTAATTTGTTTGACAGTAACTTTTCTTTTAGTTTATTAGAATAAAAAAAAAAACAAATATAATTCTTATTTTAATAATTTAAATTCGCACTCGCCTCAACCGGGATTTGAACACACGCACTCCCACGCAGCCGTCCGCCACTCTAACCACTCGGCCATTTCCTCACTCCTTTGCCCATCGGCAAAGCTGCATTGTGTACCAATTCTGTTACCATACAATGCAAATAAAAAGTTTAATAAAATGCTGTGTCTGACGCTAGATTTGAACTTCGGTATGCTTCCGTAAATTAGGTATGCTAATGTTCAAAGTGAGTTTAATTTCTCTCTTATTATAGTCCGATTTTAATGAAATTTTCACATAACGCCCGTGGCAAGGTATTTGTCATGTAAGATATACAATTTTGGCTGTTGAGCTAATATTGTAGTTTTTAAATAGTTATTACTGATTTACAGAGGCGGGAAGGGGCGTGTCCAAATTTAAAAAAAAACTTTGAGACACTGCAGTATATACGCATGTTGTCACAAAATTTGATGACTTTAGCTCTTACAGTTACTGAGATCCAGGTGTTCATACAGACAGACAGACGGACACACGGTCAGACGGACAGACGGACAGACAGACATGGCTCAATCGACTCGGCTACTGATACTGATTCAGAATATATATAGTTTATGGGGTCGGATATGCCTCCTTCTGCCTGTTACGCACATTTCCGTTCCGACAAACACAATAGACCATGAATTTTTTTAAATCCATGGCCTAAAAACAGGCAGAATAGAACAATTGGACGAAAAACATTATAACGAAAATAACAGAGGTCAAAACGTTATTCATTATAAAAGCAAATTTGAAAATACAAACGCTACAGTCAGGAGCTGACATAGTATATCGTAGGCAATAAGTATAGGTATGCATTTCTAGCGCGAAACAAATTTCATTATATGTATGCGCTTCTTCATGATTTTTTTGGCACGAACTTAGAATGCATATTGCGTCTTGTCGTTTGGTCTAATGTCTCACCATTTTCGACGACTACGAGAGAAGTTCAGTGGCTGAGTGGACTATGTCCCGGACTCTAAGGCCAATGATATTGAGCGGTGTTCGAGGTTCGGTTGCTGCCGCGATCCGATCAACATGTGAAATTCTTATGTATTTCATAATTAGGCCATGGATTTTAAAAAAAATCATGGTCTATTGTGTTTGTCGGAACGGAAATGTGCGTAACATGCAGAAGGAGGCATCTCCGACCCCATAAACTATATATATTCTGAATCAGTATCAGTAGCCGAGTCGATTGAGCCATGTCTGTCTGTCCGTTTGTCTGTCTGTCTGTCTGTCTGTATGAACACGTGGATCTCAGAAACTGTAAGAGCTAGAGTCATAAAATTTTGTGACAACATACGTATATATTGCAGTGTCTCAAAGTTTTTTTTAAAATTTTGACACACCCCTTCCCCCCCTCTCTAAATCAGTAATAACTATTTAAAAACTACAATATTAACTCAACAACTAAAGTTATATATCTTTCATGACAAATACCTTGCCACGGGCGTTATTTGAAAATTTCATTTAAATCGGACTATAAATAAGTGAGATATGATACGAATTAAACTCACTTTGAACATATATACTTAAGCATACCTAATTTACGCAAGCATACCGAAGTTCAAATTTAGCGTCAGACACACAGCATTTGATTAAACTTTTTATTTGCATTGTATGGTAGCAAAATTTATTCACAATGCAGCTTTGCCGATGTGCCAAGGAGTCAGTCAGTGGCCGAGTGCAGCAAACCGACACCTCCCAATCATCGGACTTATAATTACCATAATAACTTGTTTTGCGACACAAACTACAGCAGAAACACTCGAAATCAACCCAATAGAAAACAATCAAGGATTTATCTTGTTCGAATCTGGAACAATACAAATCCCCATCACCTTTATGCATCACTGTCTCACAATTAATATTACAGAAGCTGAAAAAACATTTAATAGTTTAATTAAACAATGTCAAGAAGTTAAAAGAATTTAGACAAATTAAATATTTAACCGAAAAAATGGAATGAGAAATGAATGGCATACGCATCTCAAAGCGAAACAAACGAGGACTGGTTAACTTTGTAGGTTCCACATTAAAATATCTTTTGGCACACTAGACGAAGACAGACAACATATTGAACATCAAATTTCGACTCTAGCACAAGACACAGTACAGGTCAGCACTCTAAACCACGTTATCGACAGTCTCAATAATGGCATAGAAATAGGTTGTTAATTATTTCTATGCCATTATTGAGACTGTCGATAACGTGGTTTAGAGTGCTGACCTGTACTGTGTCTTGTGCTAGAGTCGAAATTTGATGTTCAATATGTTGTCTGTCGTCTTCGTCTAGTGTGCCAAAAGATATCCAATTCTTTGAAAAAGAACAAAAAATTAATCTATTAATATTTAACATTGAACATTTTACCGAATGTATTGAGGATATTGAAATGGGTTCACAACTAACACGACTAGGAATATTTAATCCCAAACTACTAAAAAACGACAATATTGGCAACATTAACTACAACGAGAGCAACAGTCGCGCAAAACGCGACAGTGGGATACCCTTCGACCTAGTTTAGTTTAGTTTAATTTGTTAAATTCATACACATGCATATGCACAAACTTTGAAATTAATCCCGACAGATGGCGTTCGCGCTTCGCGCTCGCCCGCCGATCTTGTTAGCTGACAGAAGCACTTAGTTTTATGCTCATACTTTCTCAAATAACTTCTGTGTTTATTGTTCGATCTGATTGTAATTTGGAAATATTTAGATATTTTAGTAGATATTTTATTCAGCTTAGTATATGTTGAAGACAGAAAGTTGTATCTTTTATACAGCGCACTATGGGCGATTTGTTGATTTTGGCGGCATAAAGTCTAAAAATAAAGCTAGTGACATAATATTTTTTTTTAAATGTTCGTTATATTTAACTCTAATTTCGGAATTTTTTTTTCGACAATTGGGTCACTCCTTTTTTTCCGCATATGTGTAGCCCGCCATTATATGTGCATTTATTTAAGAGCAAATAATAAATGTTCAACTAAAATTGAAACAAAATAAAAAGCTTTATTTTATTATACTTAGACATAATATTCAATAATAAAAATTAACAAATTTTTATTCATATATGTAGTTATATTAATACAAACTTTAAAAATAAGCAGTTGAAAATCTTCCTCATCTAAACAACTACTGTGATGAACGGACAGAGTCTTATAATTAATACATTAACATTATAAATAAATATTAAAACTAAAGTTTCTTAAAATATATTAAATTAAATTAAAGCTAAGTGTGAGGAATCTGTAAGAAAAAAAAATTAATTAATTAGTAAAATAATTAATGCAACTTTGCATACTTACGGGGATTATGATAGAAGTATGAGGTATCCTTAATGTTGTCTCGTCAGTGTTGTAACTTGTCCGAAAGAGAAAAGAAAGGACGCAAGGAGGAGAATAAGTATGGCGATTTACTAGATTTTGCTAGATCATCGCAGTCATACATTCTCCTCCGCGACGACTGGGTGCCTGTGTAACACAAAAAAAGGAAAGAAAACGGAAAAAGTGTTAGTGAGCAAGAAAATAAAAATTTTTGAAGTAAGTTGAACAGCAAAAATTTTTATTATATTCTGGATACTAATTACCTGTTTGGGCAGTTTTCCCATACAGCCCGAGGCGCACTGTCAATTTACCTGCAACAGCATTTCGGGCAAAGCAGCGTTGGCGCGCTAGCAGCCTAGTGCTAGAGGGCGCGGAGTTCTGCAACGGGGCATGATCTGCGAACTCTGGAAAGAAAAAAAAACAGAAGAGCGATGAGGACAAAAATTCACCATATATAAAACAATCAAAGAAAATACCAGACATAATTATATACACCGAAGGCCCAGGCAAAGACAATCTGTTTGACAGGGAAATCCATTTCACAAAAAAAAAACAAAAAGAAAATCAGTTAGAACAAGAAAAGAAACGAAGCAAAGAAAACTCACCATTGCAGCAGCTTACGGCAGTTTCACAGCAGCTTACGGCAGTGTGCAGCTTACGGCAGTTTCACAGCAGCTTACGGCAGTGTGCCGCTTGCAGGGAGTTCTTCAAATTAGTGCGAAAAGGACTCATAGGTAGGGTGGGTAAAGACGCGGGACCTACACCAACACCAGTAGTGTCCCCGAAGTGCACCCCGTAGAAGGGTAGTGGTTCTTTTCTTGCTTTCTCTTCTCGTAAATTCTATCACTTCTTCTTTTTGTTTTGTTCTTTTACTTTTCTTTTCTCATTTCTATTTTCTGACCCAAGACATAGTGGCAAAGATTCTTTTAGTTTATTTTGTGTTTCTTCCTCATAAAAGAGCTAGGAAGTTCTCCAAAAGAACCCCCCACAGGCTGATTTTGCTAGCCGCAAAAGAATCAAAGGTGAGGGCGGCCTAGCCAAAGAACGGAGAATATCCAGATATACAATATCTAGGAAATATAAATTCCATTCCGAGGGTGGACATAACAAATTGGCGCCCAAAACGTGGGGCAAGGCAGCGTAAAAACGCATGATGCGAAGAAAGTGTCAAAAATTATAAACGATAAAATGCGTAGTAGCTACTGAAAGCCTCTAGATAAAATTAATATTGCGAGTAATAGCAGTTGGAAATCTAATTTAGGCAAGTCCTAAACATCGACCACTGAAACTAAGACTCGGCATAAAATAATAATAGAAACAAAATACAGCAAGGCAAGGGAAAAGCGTTGACGGAAAATGGACTCTTGGAAATATAATATTTGGCATAGCAAAATATTATCCTCGAGTATATGAGCGACTCTTGAGACTTGACTGTTTTTCTTTTCACTATATTTCTTTCTCTTCTTAACTTCTTCACCACTATCTCAACTGCGGGGTAAAGCACACAACTTTCGTTACCCTAGAGTCAACTGGAAGAAATCAATTTAATGAAAAAAAAACAAATTATAACTTAAACAATTATAAAAAAATAAATAAATTTGAAAAAAAAACGAATCAATAATAAAGACTAAAAAATGACAACAATACGTAGCACAGAAAACTTGGCCGCAATAAATGCAAACCGTCAAGTGTTAAAATGCGAAATTTGCATAGAGCCATTATGGGAATCCGGCTCAGCAGAAAGAGTGTTAATTACACCATGTCAGCACAGCTTCCATGAAGCTTGCATTTCTGACTGGGTAAGACAGTTTAAAGTCTGTCAAACGTGCCAGAAAACGCAACAAGTAACGGATTTAAAAGAGCTACCAAGGTCAGAGTTATCACAAAGTACAGATATGAATTTGGGGTTAGAACCATCGACCTCGGCCGCTGCGAGGCAACAACAAATGGTGCTAGAGGCTCAAAACGAGGGAGCTGTGCCCAAAACACATCCTCACAACACGAGGTATAAAAAAATGCCTCAAGTGGGAGAATCGGTAGAGGGTAACCAACAACCCAGAAATGTTAAAGGCCCCGGAAGACCGAAACGGGGCGCAGTAAACGCAGAAGTTAGGCAAACACGGCGGGGGGGAATCTCAAATACTAGAGCAAATCGAACATCGTCTCCAAACATCGATTATGAGCGTCTAGGGGCGCAACTAGAAAGTATTGTGGCCAGACAATTAGCCAACCTCAGTCTCAGGCAAGTTTCGCCCGAAGTGAGCCGACAAAACCTGATTTTTAACGAGTCGAGTCAGCAGTCAATTAGCTCTCGGTACAGCACGACAATAAACCCGGAGAAGATTACTCAGCTCATCCATAGCTGGAATCTCAAGTTTGATGGGTTGGAAAAGGAGTCACCGTAGAAGAATTCCTATATCGAGTAGCCACGTTAACCAAAGACTGTCTGAACAATGATATTGATTCAGTCTGCAAAAATCTACATATTTTACTAGTGGGGAAAGCTAGAGAGTGGTATGCAGTGGTGCAAATGCGCGAAAATTTGCTAGGTGAAGTCGCGACTCGGCGGTTCCCAAAGCCAGCACCTAATCCGATGTTCAGCCGAAGAAACGTGGCAGCTTTGGAAGATGAAAATGGTGCACAAGACGCAGATCCTAATTTGGGCGATGTCGACGCAATCCAAGCACCGATAAACATTTATCGATGTTGGAATTGCGACGGTGAGGGTCATGGTTGGGATATGTGTTTGGAAAATCGCAAAGTTTTCTGCTATGGTTGCGGGGCAAAGAACATTTACAAGCCGCAATGCCCCAACTGTTTGGCAAAGAGAGCGGAAAAAGCTAAGGGACCATTCGTGAGTCAGACACGAACGGCCCCGAAGCAACACTAAGTCCAAATTTACCTGATTTACCGGCTAGCTCAGAAAATCTGACCAGAGCTATGCTTTTACCGGACATGTCATTAGAAAAATGTGCTCAAAATAAAAATACATTAAGCCTGCATACACAACCTTATGAAGCAAGGCTCGCAAATTATGAAAAAGTTAGGGAAAGAAATGATGATTTGGAAATGATGCGGGTACTAAGCCAAAACGATCTACGCAGCGCTTGCGAAAATTTTGGAAAGCCGTAAGGTTGACTAAACGACTACTGGTGTCCTCAATAATAAATAGAGAAAGCGATGGGCGTTTTTACACTAAGGTTTCCTTTTTAGGAGTAACCGAAGAAAGGTTATTGGACACAGGGGCAAATATTAGTTGCGTGGGGTCGACTTTGGCGCAAAACGATTGGGAAAAAAGGGCAGAATTCAAAAAAATCAATTCCAAAGTAAAAACGGCAGACGGCAGATCGCACGAAGTGCTAGGTTTTCTCTCAGCGCTTGTGACATACAAGGACAAAGAGACACTTTTAAAACTCTTTGTAATTCCGTCAATTGAGAAAAATCTCATTCTAGGCATCGATTTTTGGAGAGAATTCAATTTGGCCCCAGGATGGATCTCCTCGTTAGAGTTGGAGGATTCTAAAGAGGAAGAAGCAGATACAAACGCTTACCCACTAGATTCGCGACAAAAACAGCAATTAGAAGCCGTGAAATCTTTATTTCCATCATTTGACCTAACCTAACCAGGGTCTAGAGAAAACATCACTTCTTGAACACAAAATCGAAGTTGGAAACGCCACTCCAATAAAACAACGATTTTATCCGGTATCTCCAGCTGTCGAGAAGCTGATGTTTGAGGAGATTGATCGTATGATCGAATTAGGAGTCATTGAAAAATCGAGTAGCGCATGAAAGATGCTTATTGGCAAGTGCCATTATCGGACGCATCTCGACCGATAACAGCGTTCACAGTACCCGGGAGGCCATTATACCAATTTCGGGTAATGCCTTTCGGGCTGTGCAACGCTCCTCAAACGATGAGCCGTCTCATGGACGAGGTGATTCCTCCCGAATTGAAATACTGTTGCTTTGGATACTTAGACGATCTCTGTGTCGTATCGGCAGATTTCGACGCACATCTAACAGTACTGCTGCGCCTGGCTGATCAATTTAGAAAAGCGAATTTAACCTTGAATATTGAAAAGAGCAGTTTTTGTGTGACCGAAGTGAAATATCTAGGGTTCATTATCGGAAAAGGAGGCATTGCAACAGATCCTGGAAAAATTGAATCGATCGTCAATTGGCCTGCGCCGAAATCTATAAAACAAGTTAGAGGATTTTTGGACCTAGCGGGTTGGTATAGACGATTTATAGCTAACTTCGCCGAATTAACCACTCCGATTACAAATTTGCTCTCAGGCAAGAAAAAGTTTTGCTGGACTGAAGAAGCACAAACTGCGTTTGATCAGCTCAAAAGCGCTTTTACTTCGGCCCAGTCTTGCAAAAGCCCGATTTTAATCGGAAATTTTATTTGCATTGCGATGCGACTATGGTATGGGCGCGGTGCTGGTGCAAATGAATGACTTGAACGAAGAGAGACCAGTAGCGTATATGTCGAAAAAACTTAATTCGGCACAAAGAAATTACAGCGTGACAGAAAGAGAGTGTTTGGCAGTCATCTTGGGCATTGAACGATTCCGATGTTACCTCGAATTACAGGAATTCGAAGTAGTGACTGACCACTCTAGCTTGTCGTGGCTGATGAGGCAATCAAACTTAAAAGGGCGCTTAGCGAGGTTGGCGATGAATTTACAGGGACATAAATTTAACATTAGCCACCGAAAAGGGAAGGAACATGTTGTGCCAGATGCGCTGTCACGTATGTTTAATGATGAAGTGGCAGCCATCGAAAACTATGGGCCAGAAGTTGACCTGGAATCCTCCAGCTTTGATGAAGAAGCCTATAGGGTTGTAAAGTAGAAAATAGGAGAGGATCCCGAAGCATATCCAGATTGCAATATTATAGGCAAACACTTATATATCAGAACGGAACATGACAATGGAGACTCGGAAGGCAGCAGAAATGGTTGGAAACTTTGGATTCCCCAGAGTTTGACCAACTCTGTAATAAAGCGAGCCCATGACGCTGTAATATGCGCCCATGGCGGCACAGGGCGAAGCTATTATTGGCCAGGGATGGTGACACAAGTAAGGGAGTATGTTCGGCTATGCGAAGTATGCAAAAAGCACAAAAGCTCCAAACACTACTTTAAAACCTCCAATGGGTCAACAAGCCGAATCTTCTCGACCTTTTCAGAGGCTCTATATTGACTTATTAGGACCCTATCCGAGGAGCAAACAGGGACATATTGGCCTGCTGATAGTCCTCGACCACTTTTCCAAATTTCATTGGCTGTGGCCACTAAGAAAATTCACAGCAAAGGCAATCATGGAGTTGGTACAGAACCAAATCTTTTTCGCCTATGGAGTGCCTGAATTGCTAATTAGCGATAATGGGTCGCAATTCAAAGCACACGACTTTAATGCTTTCCTTACAGCCTTTGGGGTAAAACACCAATATACGGCAGTGTACTCGCCACAATCGAATGCATCGGAAAGAGTTAACCGATCAATAATAGCGGCGATTAAGGCTTATTTGGAAAAAGACCAAAGTGCATGGGATGAGCATATTCCAGCAATCAGCTGTGCGTTGCGAAATAGTGTGCACCAGAGTCTAAAATGTGCTCCATATCAAGCGTTATATGGATTCAATATGATTACCCATGGTTCGCAGTATAAGCTCTTGAGGAATTTAGGGTTGCTTGAGGAGAATGTAGGTGGCTTCCGTAATGAGGATCAACTACAGCTGCTGCGAAATCAGCTAAAAGCAAATATGAAAATTGCTTATGAACAGCAAGCCGAGAAATACAATTTGCGAACAAAAGAGGTAAATTTTAAAGTGGGACAGGAAGTGTTTAGGAGAAATTTCCTACAAAGCTCTTTTGAAAAAGGAGTGAATGCCAAGCTAGCACCTCTGTTCATAAAGTCAAGAGTCCGTGAAAAGCAAGGAAATTCCTACTACATTGTAGAGGACCTACAGGGAAAATTAGTGGGAACATATCACGCGAAGGACATACGGCCATAATAAAAGGAGAACCTACACACTTCTGTTTAGTTCCCTACGGACGCCTACGAACTAATCAGTGGTTGTGATGAACGGACAGGGTCTTATAATTAATACATTAACATTATAAATAAATATTAAAACTAAAGTTTCTTAAAATATATTAAATTAAATTAAAGCTAAGTGTGAGGAATCTGTAAGAAAAAAAAATTAATTAATTAGTAAAATAATTAATGCAACTTTGCATACTTACGGGGATTATGATAGAAGTATGAGGTATCCTTAATGTTATCTCGTCAGTGTTGTAACTTGTCCGAAAGAGAAAAGAAAGGGCGCAAGGAGGAGAATAAGTATGGCGATTTACTAGATTTTGCTAGATCATCGCAGTCATACATTCTCCTCCGCGACGACTGGGTGCCTGTGTAACACAAAAAAAAGGAAAGAAAACGGAAAAAGTGTTAGTGAGCAAGAAAATAAAAATTTTTGAAGTAAGTTGAACAGCAAAAATTTTTATTATATTCTGGATACTAATTACCTGTTTGGGCAGTTTTCCCATACAGCCCGAGGCGCAGTGACAATTTACCTGCAACAACATTTCGGGCAAAAGCAGCGTTGGCGCGCTAGCAGCCTAGTGCTAGAGGGCGCGGAGTTCTGCAACGGGGCATGATCTGCGAACTCTGGAAAGAAAAAAAAAAACAGAAGAGCGATGAGGACAAAAATTCACCATATATAAAACAATCAAAGAAAATACCAGACATAATTATATACACCGAAGGCCCAGGCAAAGACAATCTGTTTGACAGGGAAATCCATTTCACAAAAAAAAACCAAAAAAGAAAATCAGTTAGAACAAGAAAAGAAACGAAGCAAAGAAAACTCACCATTGCAGCAGCTTACGGCAGTTTCACAGCAGCTTACGGCAGTGTGCAGCTTACGGCAGTTTCACAGCAGCTTACGGCAGTGTGCCGCTTGCAGGGAGTTCTTCAAATTAGTGCGAAAAGGACTCATAGGTAGGGTGGGTAAAGACGCGGGACCTACACCAACACCAGTAGTGTCCCCGAAGTGCACCCCGTAGAAGGGTAGTGGTTCTTTTCTTGCTTTCTCTTCTCGTAAATTCTATCACTTCTTCTTTTTGTTTTGTTCTTTTACTTTTCTTTTCTCATTTCTATTTTCTGACCCAAGACATAGTGGCAAAGATTCTTTTAGTTTATTTTGTGTTTCTTCCCTCATAAAAGAGCTAGGAAGTTCTCCAAAAGAACCCCCCACAGGCTGATTTTGCTAGCCGCAAAAGAATCAAAGGGGAGGGCGGCCTAGCCAAAGAACGGAGAATATCCAGATATACAATATCTAGGAAATATAAATTCCATTCCGAGGGTGGACATAACACTACAAGTGCATTTTTTGTATAAACGGGGGAAAACGGGGAAATGAGACTTTTACCAAATGAAAATAGACATTTAAGTTAGTAACTTGCCATTATTAGTTGCCTTGCTCTTGATATAGAAATACTTCACGGAACACGATAAAAAATTGTTAAAATTTCAGTTCAAATACAACCAAAAACAACACTGGACAAAAACAACACAAATATTTATGTACTTTTGCCATAACATACAGATTATATATACCTTCATCTTTGTTTTCCATACTAAATATATATATTTAACTGCATAAAAACATACGCACACTGATCGATTGCAGAAGTAAAATTTTCGCGGTAGCTTTTACAATCGAAATCTGCTTGCCATCTCCTGACTTTAAGAGGCTGCCACATAAAGGGAGTTGCCACCCAGCAAAAAACAAATTTTTTTCAAACTTCCTGAAGTGTTTACTATTAATAAATAACAAGGTTTTTTAATATTCTACCATAAATTTTTTGACTTTATGCCACTTTTTTGGGAAAATCGCCCAATGTGCAGCGCTTACAAATTGATTTCAAAACCAGTAAGAAAAGCAACAGTCGCGCAGCACGCAACAGTGGGATACCTTTCGACCTATGTATGAATGTATGTACCCATATATGTACATACATATGCTCATGCTTTGAAATTAATTCCGACAGATGGCGCTCGCGCTTCGCGCTTCGCGCTTCGCTTCAACAAGCCGAATCTTCTCGACCTTTTCAGAGGCTCTATATTGACTTATTAGGACCCTATCCGAGGAGCAAACAGGGACATATTGGCCTGCTGATAGTCCTCGACCACTTTTCCAAATTTCATTGGCTGTGGCCACTAAGAAAATTCACAGCAAAGGCAATCATGGAGTTGGTACAGAACCAAATCTTTTTCGCCTATGGAGTGCCTGAATTGCTAATTAGCGATAATGGGTCGCAATTCAAAGCACACGACTTTAATGCTTTCCTTACAGCCTTTGGGGTAAAACACCAATATACGGCAGTGTACTCGCCACAATCGAATGCATCGGAAAGAGTTAACCGATCAATAATAGCGGCGATTAAGGCTTATTTGGAAAAAGACCAGTGCATGGGATGAGCATATTCCAGCAATCAGCTGTGCGTTGCGAAATAGTGTGCACCAGAGTCTAAAATGTGCTCCATATCAAGCGTTATATGGATTCAATATGATTACCCATGGTTCGCAGTATAAGCTCTTGAGGAATTTAGGGTTGCTTGAGGAGAATGTAGGTGGCTTCCGTAATGAGGATCAACTACAGCTGCTGCGAAATCAGCTAAAAGCAAATATGAAAATTGCTTATGAACAGCAAGCCGAGAAATACAATTTGCGAACAAAAGAGGTAAATTTTAAAGTGGGACAGGAAGTGTTTAGGAGAAATTTCCTACAAAGCTCTTTTGAAAAAGGAGTGAATGCCAAGCTAGCACCTCTGTTCATAAAGTCAAGAGTCCGTGAAAAGCAAGGAAATTCCTACTACATTGTAGAGGACCTACAGGGAAAATTAGTGGGAACATATCACGCGAAGGACATACGGCCATAATAAAAGGAGAACCTACACACTTCTGTTTAGTTCCCTACGGACGCCTACGAACTAATCAGTGGTTGTGATGAACGGACAGGGTCTTATAATTAATACATTAACATTATAAATAAATATTAAAACTAAAGTTTCTTAAAATATATTAAATTAAATTAAAGCTAAGTGTGAGGAATCTGTAAGAAAAAAAAATTAATTAATTAGTAAAATAATTAATGCAACTTTGCATACTTACGGGGATTATGATAGAAGTATGAGGTATCCTTAATGTTATCTCGTCAGTGTTGTAACTTGTCCGAAAGAGAAAAGAAAGGGCGCAAGGAGGAGAATAAGTATGGCGATTTACTAGATTTTGCTAGATCATCGCAGTCATACATTCTCCTCCGCGACGACTGGGTGCCTGTGTAACACAAAAAAAGGAAAGAAAACGGAAAAAGTGTTAGTGAGCAAGAAAATAAAAATTTTTGAAGTAAGTTGAACAGCAAAAATTTTTATTATATTCTGGATACTAATTACCTGTTTGGGCAGTTTTCCCATACAGCCCGAGGCGCAGTGACAATTTACCTGCAACAACATTTCGGGCAAAGCAGCGTTGGCGCGCTAGCAGCCTAGTGCTAGAGGGCGCGGAGTTCTGCAACGGGGCATGATCTGCGAACTCTGGAAAGAAAAAAAAACAGAAGAGCGATGAGGACAAAAATTCACCATATATAAAACAATCAAAGAAAATACCAGACATAATTATATACACCGAAGGCCCAGGCAAAGACAATCTGTTTGACAGGGAAATCCATTTCACAAAAAAAAAAAAAGAAAATCAGTTAGAACAAGAAAAGAAACGAAGCAAAGAAAACTCACCATTGCAGCAGCTTACGGCAGTTTCACAGCAGCTTACGGCAGTGTGCAGCTTACGGCAGTTTCACAGCAGCTTACGGCAGTGTGCCGCTTGCAGGGAGTTCTTCAAATTAGTGCGAAAAAGGACTCATAGGTAGGGTGGGTAAAGACGCGGGACCTACACCAACACCAGTAGTGTCCCCGAAGTGCACCCCGTAGAAGGGTAGTGGTTCTTTTCTTGCTTTCTCTTCTCGTAAATTCTATCACTTCTTCTTTTTGTTTTGTTCTTTTACTTTTCTTTTCTCATTTCTATTTTCTGACCCAAGACATAGTGGCAAAGATTCTTTTAGTTTATTTTGTGTTTCTTCCCTCATAAAAGAGCTAGGAAGTTCTCCAAAAGAACCCCCCCCACAGGCTGATTTTGCTAGCCGCAAAAGAATCAAAGGGGAGGGCGGCCTAGCCAAAGAACGGAGAATATCCAGATATACAATATCTAGGAAATATAAATTCCATTCCCAGGGTGGACATAACACTACAAGTGCATTTTTTGTATAAACGGGGGAAAACGGGGAAATGAGACTTTTACCAAATGAAAATAGACATTTAAGTTAGTAACTTGCCATTATTAGTTGCCTTGCTCTTGATATAGAAATGCTTCACGGAACACGATAAAAAATTGTTAAAATTTCAGTTCAAATACAACCAAAAACAACACTGGACAAAAACAACACAAATATTTATGTACTTTTGCCATAACATACAGATTATATATACCTTCATCTTTGTTTTCCATACTAAATATATATATTTAACTGCATAAAAACATACGCACACTGATCGATTGCAGAAGTAAAATTATTATAAATTAGCTTTTACAATCGAAATCTGCTTGCCATCTCCTGACTTTAAGAGGCTGCCACATAAAGGGAGTTGCCACCCAGCAAAAAACAAATTTTTTTCAAACTTCCTGAAGTGTTTACTATTAATAAATAACAAGGTTTTTTTAATATTCTACCATAAATTTTTTGACTTTATGCCACTTTTTTGGGAAAATCGCCCAATGTGCAGCGCTTACAAATTGATTTCAAAACCAGTAAGAAAAGCAACAGTCGCGCAGCACGCAACAGTGGGATACCCTTCGACCTATGTATGAATGTATGTACCCATATATGTACATACATATGCTCATGCTTTGAAATTAATTCCGACAGATGGCGCTCGCGCTTCGCGCTCGCCCGCCTCCCTTGTTAGCTGACAGATCACTTGGTGTTATGCTCATACTTTCTTAAATAACTTCTGTGTTTATTGTCCGATCGGATTGTAATTTGCAGACTACGTAGATATTTCCTTCAGCTTAGTATATGTTAAAGTCAGAAAGTTGTATCTTTTATACAGCGCTTACAAATTTAGTTCAAAAATTAAATTATTGATTTGTGGGGGCGGTGGGAGTGGCACCTAACATTTGTAATAAACTTGATCTGCGCCGAGTACATAGGAACCTTCATTTCAAATTTGGTATCTCTAGCGTTTATAATAGCTGAGATCTGTGTGTTCATCTGGTCAGACGGACATCCGGACATCCAGACAGACAGACATAGCTCAATCGACTCGGCTAGTGATCCTGAGCAAGAATATATATACTTTGTGGGGTCTGCCACGCCTCCTTCTGCCTGTTACATACATTTGCATTTTTGCACAAAGTTAGTATACCCTTTTTTGACCATTTTCAATGGTCGAAGGGTATAAAAAATTAAATTATTGATTTACGGGGCGGTGGGCGTGGCACCTAACATTTGAAATAAACTTGATAACTCTAGCTTTTATAATAGCTGAGATCTGTGCGTTCATACAGACAGACAGACAGACAGATATGGCTCAATCGACTCGGCTTGTGATACTGAGCAAGAATATATATACTTTATGGGGTCTCCGACGCCTCCTTCTGCCTGTTACATACATTTGCACAAAGTTAGTATACCCTTTTTGACCATTTTCAATGGTCGAAGGGTATAAAAATTGATATAAAAACTTCCGCTTGGTATAACGAAGCTACTAATGAAATATTCCTAATGTCCCACATTCATACGAATACAATTGAACAACCAACTTTCATAATTGCACCTTATTCCGACAATAATGGCCAAATTATTAATGAAAATATTGAAGGCAAATTCTATTTACATAATAACTATGTTCTTAATACACTAACAAAGAATATTGTCAAAGACCATTGCATAGCTAACATAATAAAATACGAAACACCAACTTGTACTTATCGTAAACAATCTTATATTCAATACATTAAACCAAATATACTTATAACCTGGAATATTTTTATACCCTTCGACCATTGAAAATGGTCAAAAAGGGTATACTAACTTTGTGCAAAATGCAAATGTATGTAACAGGCAGAAGGAGGCGTGGCAGACCCCACAAAGTATATATATTCTTGCTCAGGATCACTAGCCGAGTCGATTGAGCCATGTCTGTCTGTCTGTCCGGATGCCCGGATGTCCTGATGTCCGTCTGACCAGATGAACACACAGATCTCAGCTATTATAAACGCTAGAGATACCAAATTTGGAATGAAGGTTCCTATGTATTCGGCGCAGATCAAGTTTATTACAAATGTTAGGTGCCACGCCCACCGCCCCCACAAATCAATAAATAAATTTTTGAAGTCAATTTGTAAGCGCTGAATAAAAGATACAACTTTCTGACTTTAACATATACTAAGCTGAATGAAATATCTACGTAGTCTCCAAATTACAATCCGATCGGACAGTAAACACAGAAGTTATTTAAGAATGTATGAGCATAAAACCAAGTGCTTCTGTCAGCTAACAAAGGAGGCGGGCGAGCGCAAAGCGCGAGCGCCATCTGTCGGGATTAATTTCAAAGCATGTGCATATGTACATATATGAGTACATACATAGAAACATACATACATAGGTCGAAGGGTATCCCACTGTCGCGTGCTGCGCGACTGTTGCTTTTCTTACTGGTTATTTTTTTATTTAATTTATTTAATGTCAACTAATGGCAGTCGACTGGGTAAAGAATTAACAATTTTTTTAAAAAATCTTAGGTATTGCAGACAATTTGGTTATACACCTATAGTTCTTCACATCATGGTTAGAACCACTTTTGTGAAGAGGAATGGATTTTTTCAAGAGTTTTTCCAAATAGGTGGAAAATAACTGTTAAACAGTGACAAGTCAAGCAGCTTAAAAATTGGGTTAAGAAGTGAGTCAGCACAAAATCTTAGAACACATTCTGGAACTCCATCAGGGCCAGGAGAGAAAACAGGTTTAAAAGATTTCAGATCACTAAGTAAAGAAGTTTTGTTAATAGTAGGACAAAAATACGAACGGTACAGTCAGGTGCTGACTGTATAAGGCCATGGATTATCAGCCCGACTGGGTAATATAAATAAATATTAAATGTTCTCAAAAAAATGGATTATCATAGCATACCGTAGGCAATAGGTATAGGTGTGCATTTCTAGCGCGTACCAAATTTCATTACATGTGCTTCTTCTTGATTTTTTGGCACGATCTAAGAATGCATATTGCCGTTTTTAGTTTTTTTAAATAAATTAAAAGCTCAAAAACATTAAACAGAGGCGGCGGCGGTAGGCGATTTTTAAGTTTTAGTTACGCAATATACATACATATGTAATTATAACTTAGTTTTCTTTCGTCGGTACACAACAGCAACTGCAAATCTAATTGTACATATGTATGTATGTATATGCATTCTGTTGGTTTGTGTTTGTTGCCGCAGCAGTAGCCCGGACGCGGAGAGTCATAAAATAAGAGAAACGCGCGTACGTCTTTACTGTGCGAATGTTTATTAGAAAGAACTAACATTAAGCAGCATTCTGTTATAAACTTAACATAACATATTCATAGCATTCAATCAGCTGACATGCATGCATTGGTAACATAAACGATGATTTTCGACACCCTTCCTCAATGCAAGCATGTTTACAAAAATTACTTCAAATTTAACAATTTCGTAAACTCAATATGCTTCTTCTTCGACAAATTCTTGGTTAGTATATCTGCGATCATATTATTTGTCGAAACGTACTGCAACATAACATGCCCTTCCTTAATGATCTGTCGCACAAAATGATATCTTATATCAATGTGCTTGCTGCGTGAATGATGTACAGGATTCTTGGCCAATTCCTGCGCACTCAGGTTGTCACCATTTATAACTGTTGGAGTTCCATCTATACCACAACCGACTTCAATGATAAGCCTGCGCATTACCAAAGCTTCCTTGCACGCCGCTGATAACGCCATGTATTCAGCCTCAGTGCTGCTAAGTGCCACGCTCCGTTGTTTCTCCGATTTCCAGCAAATCGGACCACCAGCTAAGAAATATAGGTAGCCAGTATAGGATTTTCGGTCGACCTTGTCGCCGCCCCAATCTGCGTCAACGAAACCTTCAAATGGTTTTCCACATTTCCTGTAGTGTAGCCTATACTTTACTGTTGATGCCAGATAACGCAAAACATGTTTCACGCCTGCAAGGTGCTCACTATGGGGTTCCTGATTACGTTGAGCCAATTTTGCGATCGAATGCAAAATATCTGGTCGTGTTGTAAGAGCCAGCCACATCAGCTCTCCAATCATTGATTGATACGTTGTCACGTCAATCCTTGTGCATTGAGCATTCTCGCACAAAACCTGATGCCCCTCTTCTAATGGTGTTGCTGCCGGCCTGCAGCTCTCCATACCGTATCGCTTCAGTAAATCCTTGATATACTGCGAACTATCAAGAGTAATAGCGCCAGTTTCTCCCTCACGTAGAATTTCCATCCCCAGAAATAGCTCCAACGGCCCTTTATCAACGCATTCAAAAGCCTTTGAAATGCTCGACTTTATGTTGATCAAATCCACCTTAGATTTGCATGCTATAAGGAGATCATCAACATATACCAGGATTAGCGATAAGTCACCTCTTGCCTCCTGTTTATATAGGCATGGCTCATTGTCACACGGTACAAATCAATTTTTCGTAACACGCTATCCAGCTTATGGTTCCATTCCCTTCCTGACTGCTTCAGTCCGTATAACGCTTTCTTCAATAACAACACCTTGTCCGATTGAGTGCCTTCTGCATAGCCCTGGGGTTGCTTCATGTATACTACGTCCTTCATATCGCTATTCAGGTATGCCGTGCATACATCCATCTGATGTAAATATAACTCCAACTCCGCTGCTAAAGCCAGAATGAAACGCATGCTCTCCAATCGACAAACCGGCGAGAACGTATCCTTATAGTTTACGCCATATTGCTGCGAACAACCTTTCGCAACCAACCGTGCTTTAAAGCGCTGTATTTGCCCAAGTGCATCTCGTTTCAGGCTAAATACCCATTTGCAGCCAATTGCCCGATGCTCCTTCGGTAATTCTGCAAGTTGCCAAGTTTGATTCATAATCAAAGACTCGTATTCCTTCGCCATCGCCTCACGCCAGTACTTTGCCTCTGGTCCTTTCATCGCCTCCTCATAGGATGATGGAACAGTTACATTCTCAGTAACCATAGCGCTGAGTAAATTATATTGCTTCTTTGGGCGACCGGGTCTACCCGTTCTTAGCAACCTTGGTCTCCCTGGACCAATACGCACAGCCTGCTCTTCCAGTACCAACTCCTCCGATGCGCTCGCGTAGGATTCGTCACTGCTACCTTGCTTGGTAGCAATCATTGTGTCAGACGCATCCGTGTCGTCATTAGATGTGATCTCATCATTGTCATCTTTCTCAACACCATTAGGCTCCATATGACACTCGTCAACTGACAATTTGTGCATCACACATTCCGCAACTGCCTGCTCCGAAAGTCCAAGCTCGTCAAAAACCACGTCTCGTTTCTCGACTACTTTCCTAAACTCTGGATCATAAAGTCGATAGCCCTTGGCATTTGCCGAATATCCGACCATTCGATACTCTTTCCCCTTGGGTTTGAACTTGCTTCTGTGTTGACCTTTGTCCAGCGCCACTGCGAATGAACCAAAAACTTTTAGATGACTGATATTTGGTTTCTTACCAGTCCATGCTTCCATTGGTGTCTTTCCAATTAATGACCTAGTGGGCGAACGGTTCCGCAAATACACCGCTGTGTATATTGCCTCTGCCCATAATTCTTGACCTAGTCCTGACTGTACCAATAAGCATCTGGCCATTTCCACCAACGTCCGATTGGCGCGTTCAGCCACACCATTTTGTTGTGGAGTATAAGCCACTGTCAACTGCCGTGCAATTCCCATTTCCTTGAAATATTCATCGAATTTCTTGTTGACATACTCTCGTCCATTATCACTTCGTACGCATTTCAGCTTTTTTCCCGTCTGCCGCTCGACTAGATTTTTGTACTCCATAAACTTGTCAAAGACCTCATCCTTGCCCTTAAGGAAATACACATATGTCCGCCGTGACATATCGTCTATGAACGTCAGAAAATACCTGGATCCGCCAATTGATTGAGTTTCGAATGGACCACATACATCCGTATGCACTAATTCCAGCAGTTCTTGCGCACGACTTTCGCTCGCTTGCGGAAACGGCTGCACATTCACTTTACTGATCATACACGTCTTGCATGAAGTGTCGTGACATCAATTTATCCATTCCTGAACTAACCTTTGACCATATCCATGAGCGTTTAATGTCCGTACCTTTAGCCAAAGCGCCCTTGCCTACTTATAGACCTCCAGCTCTGTTAACTTTCAGAATACATTTTCCGTTTCGGATAATTTTTGCATTTTTTGCGTCAAAATTAACAGTGCATTTGTTTGCGACCGCATAGCTCACACTTATAAAATTCCCCTTCAGTTTGGGAACATATAAGACATTGAGTAGCTCTACTGTATACGACTCAGTTTGCAACTGCACAGTGCCTATGCCTTCTGCTTGCAAAAATCCAGCATCCGCCAAACCGATCATTTCCGTATGCTTCTCAAACTTTGTGAACATCTGCCTCTCGCAACACATATGACTCGTTGCTCCACTGTCCAAAATCCATTTGAACTTTTCAAAGCTGCTGCCATCCAATGCATTCAATAAGCTGAACTGCTGTTTCCCGCCTGTTACCGACACTGCTTTGCCATCTTCATTCTGTGAATTCGCCGCCTTGCGACAATTCGCTTTTATGTGCCCTTTTTCGCCGCACCTATAACAGACGACACTTCGTTGTTTCTTCTTTGTAGCGAGTTTCGCACATTTTTGCGTCGCAGAAAATGCCGTTGAATTTTCTGTATGCCTTTCCGTATTCTCTCTCCTCTCGCCTTCTTCCTTGAATTTTATGCACAGAATTTCGAACGTCGGCAAACTGTCGCGCGTCTCAATGGCGACAACGAAATTCTCATACTCAACTGGCAAACTTGAAAGTAACACGATTGCCTGTAACTCGTCATTCATCGTGATTCCAACTCCAGCTAGTTGATCGACGATCTCACAGAAATTACTCAAGTATCCAGCCATGCTCTGTCCCTCAGACATGCGCAAACCTAGCAACTTCTTGTATAATGACACCTTCCTCACAGGTCCAGTCGGCTGATGCACCTCACGTAGCTTTTTCCACGCTGCATTCGCCGATGCACAGTTTTTTATATATCCTAACTGTGATACCTTAACGCTCAACGTGATCATTGCCAATGCTTTTCGATCAAGAGCAGACCAGTCAACGCCTTCACCGGCACATGACTGCTGTAAATCGCCCGACGCAACATTCCAAAGCTCAGCATGCACCAACACGCACTTCATTTGGATACACCATGAGTCATAGTTGTTCTCCTCCAGCTTCTCGATCTGGTACAAGGAACTCATCTTGTTTTCCCGTCGCAATTTACTGTCTTTCTAATTGTTCCAAAAATAATCCGTGACTATTTTTCCATTCACCACATAAACACTCTTAAGTTCATAACACCTCCATCTAGGCTAGGACGAAACCTGGGCCCATAACCTGTTGGTTTGTGTTTGTTGCCGCAGCAGTAGCCCGGACGCGGAGAGTCATAAAATAAGAGAAACGCGCGTATGTCTTTACTGTGCGAATGTTTATTAGAAAGAACTAACATTAAGCAACATTCTGTTATAAACTTAACATAATATATTCATAGCATTCAATCAGCTGACATGCATGCATTGGTAACATAAACGATGATTTTCGACACATTCGAGCAATAATGTGTGTTGAACTGGGACGCCAATACATACGTGTGGATATGCAGACATGTATGTATAGGCGTCCCACTCGCACATTCATAACTTTACAAGGGCTTATGATCTCTTTTATTTTCTAGCATTCTAATTGCAAAATATTGAGAGCAAAACAAAATAGGAAAGATCCAATTGGAATCGTACTGAACTTGTAAAGTCATAACTGACAAAATACGGAATGAGTGACTGCATTGAAGAACGCATTAGTTCGCGTTTTTTTGATGCGTGCTAAATAATATAAAAATAGTTTACTTTATTTATAAATAATTAATATTATTTATAGCTATTATAATTTGATTGTCTTTCAATTGAAAACAAAGTAATGAAAATTTTTTTTATTTTTATTGAAATTTAATTAAATAATTTAATTTGTTTGACTGCAACTTTTCTTTTAGTTTATTAGAATAAAATAAATAAATAAAAGAAGAAATTAAAAAACGAAAATTCGCACCCGCCTCAACCGGGAGTTGAACACACACACTGTCTCGCAGCTGTCCGCCTCTCTAACCACGCGCCCATTGCCTCCTCACGCCTTGGCCCATCGGCAAAGCTGCATTGTATATCATTTCTGCTGCCATACAATGCAAATAAAAAGTTTAATAAAATGCTGTGTGTCTGACGCTAGATTTGAACTTCGATATGCTTGCGTAAATTAGGTATGCTTAAGTATATATGTATGTTCAAAGTGAGTTTAATTCGTATCATATCTCACTTATTTATAGTCCGATTTAAATGAAATTTTCACATAACGCCCGTGGCAAGGTATTTGTCATGTAAGATATACAACTTTGGTTGTTGAGTTAATATTGTAGTTTTTAAATAGTTATTACTGATTTATAGAGGGGGGGGAAGGGGCGTGTCAAAATTTTAAAAAAAACTTTGAGACACTGCAATATATACGTATGTTGTCACAAAATTGTATGACTCTAGCTCTTACAGTTTCTGAGATCCACGTGTTCATACAGACAGACAGACAGACAGACAGACGGACAGACAGACAGACAGACAGACGGACAGACAGACATGGCTCAATCGACTCGGCTACTGATACTGATTCAGAATATATATAGTTTATGGGGTCGGAGATGCCTCCTTCTGTATGTTACGCACATTTCCGTTCCGACAAACACAATAGACCATGTTTTTTTTTTAAATCCATGGCCTAATTATGAAATACATAAGAATTTCACATGTTGATCGGATCGCGGCAGCAACCGAACCTCGAACACCGCTCAATATCATTGGCCTTAGAGTCCGGGACATAGTCCACTCAGCCACTGAACTTCTCTCGTAGTCGTCGAAAATGGTGAGACATTAGACCAAACGACAAGACGCAATATGCATTCTAAGTTCGTGCCAAAAAAATCATGAAGAAGCACATATAATGAAATTTATTACTCGCTAGAAATGTATACCTATACTTATTGCCTACGGTATACTATGATAATCCATGGCCTTATACAGTGAGCTCCTGACTGTAGCATTTGTATTTTCTTTTTAAGTTTTAGTTACGCAATATTTGTAATTAGATATTAGTTTTCTTTCGTCGGTACACAACAGCAACTGCAAATCTAATTGTACATATGTATGTATGTATGTGTCGGGGCGAAAATAATGTGTATGCGCTTGGTCGTTATTTACTTCTTCTCCATGTTCCTTCTGCTGTTATGCGTGTTCCTATTCATTGTCAATGTGTGAGTATGAATAGATGAATTATCTACAAACGGGACTCTGCTAGAATGAGAGCGATATAGCTGTTGCTGAACGTGGCCACTTGCGCTGCTTGGTTAGAGTGAGAGAGAGACATAATGAAAAGGGAATGCCAAAAAAAAGGAAAAAGACAAAAAGCAGTCTGTACGAAATGGGGCATTAAGTGTTGAGAAGCCAAAGTAGACGCAAGTGGACTCGTTAAACGCGCGCAGCTTATAAATTGAGTGTGAAGGTCATCATGAGTGACGCCGATATGGACGGACAGACAAACCACGAGGCTCCTGGCACCAACAACCCGACATCAGAAGTGGGATCTGTGCCACATCCTGCATTTTCTGAGGAGCAGTGGCGTGCAGTGGTCGAAATGCAAAATCGCAATATGGCTGAACTAGTAAAAATCATGCAAGTGACGCCGGCACGCGAGCAGCAACCTAGCTATGAAGTTAAGCTACCCAAATTTAACCCTGAAGCTGCATGCGTTGAGGCAGGAAAGTGGTGTTCAACAACCGATATAATTCTGTCTGAGCACCCCCTTCAAGGAAGTAAATTAATCATGGCACTTAGCAACTGTATGGAGGGAAGTGCATCTCAGTGGCTCACACAAATTTCATACCAAGGTATGACTTGGCAAGAGTTCCAGGAATTATTTCTGCAGCGCTTTGAAACCGAAGAGACGCCGGCCGCTACGTTTTTGAATTTACTCAACAGCCGCCCGAGTGGCGCCGAATGTTACGCGGTATATGCGAGTCGGTTGGTGACGAAATAATATGGGAATAGAAGAAATTGCCGTTACAACTGTTACAACTGACCTAACCAGAAGAACCATAAGGCATCGCCAGTTGTATGTCACTTTTGTTCAAAGCCGGGACATCGAATTGCTGAATGCCGAAGTAAAATGCGACAAGATAGAGAGGCGAAACCGCAGCGTGAAAAATCAAATGTCACGTGCTATCGGTGCGGCCAATTGGGACATTTCTCCAACCAGTGCCCGAAAAACGTAACGTCAACATAAGACCGTTAACCAATGTTCTGTGACTGAGCCAAAGGGAAATTTGCATCAACGAGGTGAGATCTATCCAATTTGCTTCGATTCCGGTGCAGAGTGCTCCCTTATTAAAGACAACATTAGTAATAAGCTATCTGGTAAACGTATAAACAATATTGTGATGATAAAAGTTATTGGTGGTGGCAGTGTATGCAGTACATTGCAAATCTTGAGTGAAGTTACTATAAACGAAAACATTATGGAAATATTATTTCATGTAATCCCGAATGAGCAATTGAGGAGTGATATTCTGATAGGGCGAGAGATACTCAAACAAGGCTTTTACGTAATTTTGACATCCGATAATTTTAAAGTAGTAAAATCAAAAACTGTTAATAATTGTTCCGTTGCTGAGCGATCGTTTACCTTGTCCGATATCGACACCGAATTAGTCGACAATGAGAAAGCTAAATTAATCGAGCTACTTGAAAAGCACTCAACTTCATTTACCAATGGGATACCTCACACCCGAGTAAATACGGGTGAAATGAAAATCCGTTTAATTGATCCAACTAAAACTGTCCAGCGCCGACCTTACAGACTTAGCCCCGAAGAAAGAGAAATAGTGCGTATGCAAGTGAGCGAATTGATAAGGTGTAATATTGCTCGCCCAAGTTGTTCTCCCTTTGCGAGCCCCATCTTGCTCGTAAAAAAGAAGAATGGCACCGACCGTTTGTGTGTCGATTATAGAGAGCTAAACTCAAACACGATTTCGGATAAATACCCCTTACCGCTTATTAGCGATCAAATTGCTAGACTTCGCGGAGCAAATTACTTCACATGTTTAGATATGGCGAGTGGCTTCCACCAAATCCCGATTCACCCTGAATCCGTGGAATATACTGCATTTGTGACCCCAGACGGTCAATTTGAATTTCTTACAATGCCTTTTGGCCTCAAAAATGCGCCATCTGTTTTCCAGCGCGCAGTCATAAATGCACTTGGTGACCTTGCTAATTCTTTTGTAATAGTTTACATGGACGACATAATGGTGGTATCGCCCACCAAGGAATTGGCTTTGGAAAGGCTTACAACTGTTTTGGATGTTCTTGCAAAGGCTGGTTTTACCTTTAATCTTTCTAAATGTAGTTTTCTCAAAACAACGGTCCAGTATTTGGGCTATGAAGTGCGAGCTGGGGAGATTCGCCCGAATGTGCGAAAGATAGCTTCATTAAGCTCCTTGCCTCCTCCTCAAACTGTCTCCGGCGTTAGACAATTCATTGGCCTGGCCTCATACTTTCGCAAATTCGTTCCTGGATTCTCCCAACTTATGAAACCTTTGTATTCACTTTCGTCTGGTAACGGCAAGATTACATGGGGCGCTGAGCTAGAAGAGATCAGACTCAAAGTTGTGACGATCCTCACTAATGAGCCCGTTTTGGTCATTTTCGACCCGCAACATCCTATAGAGCTGCACACTGATGCAAGTGCATGTGGATATGGAGCGATACTTTTACACCGTATAGAAAGTAAACCCCATGTAATCGAATACTTCAGCAAAACAACTACCTCTGTTGAATCTAGATATCACTCTTACGAGCTAGAAACCTTGGCAGTGGTAAATGCCGTTAAACATTTTCGCCATTACCTAATTGGCCGTGAGTTTGTTGTCTATACCGACTGTAATTCATTAAAAGCTTCTCGCACAAAAGTAGATTTAACCCCCAGAGTTCACCGCTGGTGGGCCTACTTACAATCGTTTAATTTTGAAATTCAGTATAGAGACGGTAAGCGTATGGCTCATGTCGATTTCCTATCAAGAAATCCTTTACCATCCGAACACATTCAGTTAATGAACAAGATTCCCGAAAAACGAGTAAATCTGTCCGAAATTTCAAAGAACTTGGCTTCTTGCTGAGCAACGATTAGACCCCGAGATAACAGAAATTGTTAACAAATTGGAGTCAGATGAGTTGGCCGAAAACCTTGCCAAAACGTATGATCTGCGAAAAGGCGTATTATATCGCAAGGTCCAAAGACTAGGTAGAACAAGTTGTTTACCAGTTGTACCCAGAGCTTTCAAATGGTCAGTAATTAACCAGGTACACGAGTCGATTATGCATTTAGGATGGCAAAAGACACTTGATAAAGTGTACCAGTATTATTGGTTCGCTAAAATGAACAAGTATGTCCGGAAATTTGTTTCAAACTGTATTACTTGTCGGTCCGTGAAATCATCGTCTGGGAAGGTTCAGGCGGAACTTCACTCTATCCCGAAGACAAGTATACCGTGGCATACCATTCATATAGATATAACGGGAAAATTAAGTGGCAAAAGCGATAAGAAAGAATATCTTATTGTTCAGATCGATGCCTATACAAAATTTGTTTATTTATATCACACCTTAAAGATAGATGCCGAAAGCTGTGTCAACGCTATGAAATCTTCCATATCCTTATTCGGAGTACCAGATCGCGTTATCGCCGACCAGGGTAGATGTTTCACTAGCTCCAAGTTTTCAGAGTTTTGCGCATCACAGAAAGTTCAACTTCACTTGATTGCTACGGGAATGAGCCGCGCAAATGGGCAGGTGGAAAGGGTTATGAGCATACTGAAAAATTTGTTGTCAGTGGTAGAATCAAGTCAACGATCGTGGCAGGATGCAATTGGCGAAGTCCAACTTGCACTGAATTGTACAATTTCTCGTGCCACTGAGGCAAGTCCGTTGGAGATGTTGATTGGCAAACAGGCTCGACCCCTTGGGTTAGTTTCCCCATGTGACACCGAATGTGAAATAGATTTGGCAACTGTTAGAGCGCAGGCGACAGAAAATATGAATTCCTTAGCGTCTTACGACAAAACCAGATTTGATAGCAGTAAGGCAGCCGTTAATAAACACCACGTGGGTGACTATGTGCTATTGAAAAATGAAGAAAGACACCAAACCAAGTTAGATCCGAAATTCAAAGGACCGTTTTTGGTAACTGAAGTATTAGAGGGTGACAGGTATACGCTAAAGTCGTTGACGAGTAATCGATCGTTCAAGTACTGTCATGAAGATTTACGAAAAATGCCGGATGCGGAAATGCCTAATGAGTTAAACGAGAATATAGAGAAATAGTTGAATGAAGAGAAAATCCCGCCAATGAGTTCTTTTGTGAACGAGAGATATCCGTCTAGGTGAGACGATGAATTGCGAGTTATCCGTCTATGTGAGACGATGAATTGTGAGTTATCCGTCTAGGTGAGACGATGAATTGCGAGTTATCCGTCTATGTGAGACGATGAATTGTGAGTTATCCGTCGAGGTGAGACGATGAATAAGTAATAAAGAGTTATCCGTCTAGCGAGACGAAGAGATATCTGTATCACCTGTTGTTTGTAACAAGAGAGATCCGTCCAGGAGAGACGATGAGTTTGCATTGTATTAATAATTAAGTGTGTGTGAACTGGCGGAAGATCGATACTAGCAATCGGTAAATGATAATGCTAAGATAAGTTGTAAGCTGATGTATTACTGATCGATGAAACTGAATTTGAAAATAGAATAAGTTATCTCAGCAACAATGAAAAGTAAGTTGTTTGCTCCTTCACAGAATTAAGAAATTATGAAATTACACCTAATAAAGTCAAATTAATGAAATGAAATAGTATTGAGGAGTGATGAAAGTATGCGATCTTGATACCCTGGTATCTCGGTATCAAAAGCTTACACGAGGTCGTGTAAATGTCAGAATGGCCGTGTCGGGGCGAAAATAATGTGTATGCGCTTGGTCGTTATTTACTTCTTCTCCATGTTCCTTCTGCTGTTATGCGTGTTCCTATTCATTGTCAATGTGTGAGTATGAATAGATGAATTATCTACAAACGGGACTCTGCTAGAATGAGAGCGATATAGCTGTTGCTGAACGTGGCCACTTGCGCTGCTTGGTTAGAGTGAGAGAGAGACATAATGAAAAGGGAATGCCAAAAAAAGGAAAAAGACAAAAAGCAGTCTGTACGAAATGGGGCATTAAGTGTTGAGAAGCCAAAGTAGACGCAAGTGGACTCGTTAAACGCGCGCAGCTTATAAATTGAGTGTGAAGGTCATCATGAGTGACGCCGATATGGACGGACAGACAAACCACGAGGCTCCTGGCACCAACAACCCGACATATGTATATACAATCGTGCAATAATGTATGCTGAAGTGGGACGCCAATACATACATGTGGATATGCAGACATACATATATGTATGGGCGTCGTACTCGCACATTCATAACTTTACAAGGGCTTATGATCTCTGTTATTTTTTAGCATTCTAATTGCAAAATATTGAGAGCAAAACAAAGTAGGAAACATCCAATTGGAATCTTACTGAACTTGCAAAGTCATAACAGACAAAATACGTTCGCTTTTTCTGATGCGTGCTAAATAATATAAAAATACTTAACTTTATTTATAAATGATTAATATTATTTATAGCTATTATAATTTGATTGTCTTTCATATGAAAACAAAGTAATGAAACTTTTTTTTATTTTTATAGAAATTTAATTAAATAATTTAATTTGTTTGACTGTAACTTTTTTTTTTTTAGTTTATTAGAATAAAATAAATAAACAAAATAAGAAAATAATTAATAAACGAAAATTTGCAGCCGCCTCAACCGGGAGTTGAACACACGCATTCTTTCGCAACTGTCCGCTTCTCTAACCACTCCGACATTGCCTTACTCATCGGCCGATCGGCAAAGCTGCATTGTAAACCAATTCTGTTACCATACAAAGCAAATACAAAGTTTAATCAAATGCTTTGTGTCTGACGCTAGATTTGAACTTCGATATCCTTGTGTAAATTAGGTATGCTTAAGTATATATGTTCAAAGTGAGTTTAATTCGTATCATATCTCACTTATTATTATTATTATATAATATTAGCTTTTGAGCTAATATTGTAGTTTTTAAATAGATATTACTGATTTTCAGCGGCGGGAAGGGGCGTGTCCAAATTTTAAAAAAACTTTGAGACACTGCAATATATACGTATGTTGTCACAAAATTTTATGACTCTAGCTCTTATAGTTTCTGAGATCCAAGTGTTCATACAGACAGACAGACGGACAGACAGACCTGGCTTAATCGACTCAGCTACTGATACTGATTCAGAATATATATAGTTTATGGGATCGGAGATGCCTCCTTCTGCCTGTTACGCACATTTCCGTTCCGACAAACACGATAGACAAAAACAACAACATTGAATTTTTTTTTAAATCGATAGCCCAAAAAGTATAAAAATAAAGAAATAATATTAGGTTAATGATTAGACATTCAGGGAATACTTTCAAACACAAATCCAGACATCACTCAAATTGAAACTTTAAATATTCTAACTTTGTATTCCTACTCCTGTGTGAGTATAAACTTAAACATATATGTTTATTCTCCCTCCCAATGGCTACAATACTAATTGTATTATTTAATTTTTTTTTTGAATAAAATTTGAAAATTATAATGTGTAAATAACCTAACTGAATTTTTCCTTGAGGCGAAATAGTGTAACGACATGATGAGATAAAACATCAATTTGGGATTCCTTTAACAACATCTTTTGGAATCAAGGTATGGCGGTTGTTTGGTTATGCAACCAGTAGTAGCTAATCAGAAATTTGATTTATTTTAGTTTATCACTGTTGTACATTGCTCTGTGCAGCAATAGATTTTGCTTTCGTTTTTATTAGTTGGTACACCATTACCTCAAGTCAGTGAAAAAGCTCATTGCCTAAACATTTGATGACCCCGACTTGATTTTCGGTAACATTTCATTATCGTGAACTCAAAAACAGTTAAATTGATATTGCTGCACTTTTGTGTGTACATAAGTGGCTTTACATTTTCGCCCCCGCTACTTTTCACATACCGCAAGCATTCTCGCGTAGTGGCAGTTGCACCCGTCTCGCTTGTTCTCGTTTAATTTTCGGTTTCTTTGCTTACGCACATAAGCATTCATGCGACATGTGCCTGTCGATTTCGATGTTTTCCACTGTCATCGATAAAAACCCAAGACTGGCTGACATGGAGAAGCTTCAACACCTCAAGGCTTGCCTAAGAGGTCCAGCTTTGGATGCCGTTGGTGCTTTAGAGGTCACTGATGTAAATTTCCCGGTTGCCCTGGAGTTGTTGGATAAGCGCTACAACAATAAGCGGCTTATTTTGGAGGCTCACATTTCGGCGATCATCTTCTGGAAAAGTGCGTGAAGTGTCCGACCAAATTAATTTGCGTATGGGCACTTCACAGCATGAGCAGCTCTGTGGAAATATCCGAGTGTATTCTCGTTTATTGTCTTCTCCAAAAGGTCGACCGTGAAACCAAGCTATTATGGGAGGATGCTGCTTCCACTGAAAGACTAACCGTCTGTAGTGAATTTGGTAAATTTCTGGACACAAGATGGCAAAACTTTGAAAAAATCAACCGTACCAATGCTGCACTTCAATGCTGCACACTTTGTGTTGTTGGCCACTGCCGTCATCAATATTCAAAATAAATCAGGATCTTGGGTTCCTTGCCACCCCTTGCTTGACTCCGGCTCGCAACTACACATAATCATCTCTCGTCTGGCACACACTTTGCAATTGACGAAGTACAAATCGGCAGCTACAGTGTCTGGAATTGGTGATGCCAGATTTAGGACAGATGGATGTATGGTAAACATTAATCTCAAATCTCAAACTTCAGAGTTCGTTGCCAATATCGCAGCTCTGGTAGCTCCTAATATCACGGACAACCAGCCCAACCTAACTGTAAACTCTGAACACTGGAAGATACCAGCTAATCTTCGTTTGGCCGATCCCCAATTCTTCAGGCCGCATAAAATTGACTTGCTGATAGGCGCTTGTCTATTCTTTGATCTGCTGTGTGTAGGCCAAATAAAATTGGCCGATGGACTTCCCATTCTCATAAAAACTCGTTTTGGATAGATTGTCACTGGTGGTAGCTCCAACCCTAACAAGGCTTCATCATTGACTGTTAAAGTAAATGGGCCTCAAATGCCTGATGATGACATCCGTCTGGAAGAATTAGTGCGCAAATTTTGGGAGATAGAAACCACTGCTGAATCCGTCTCTAAGCGCACAAAGGAAGAACTCGACTACGAGGCCCACTTCAAGTCTACATTTTCTAGGCTTCCATCTGGAGAATATTCAGTCTGACTTCCTGCAAAGCACAGCCTTGAAATATTGGGAGATTCCTATCAACAAGGCTATCGCCGTTTCTTAAATCTGGAAAACAAACTTGTTAAATCTGGAAAACAAACTTGAACGCAATCGTCAGCTCAAAGAGAAGTATTCAGCCTTTATTCATATTAATTATAATTATCTTTAAATCACATGTATCTGGTACCATTTGACTCCCAGAAATTATGCAAATTTTATTTGCCGCATCACTGCGTTTTAAAGGAAGACAGCACAACAACTAAGCTACGTGTTGTCTTTGATGGCTCTACCAAAACTTCTTCTGGATACTCATTGAACGAAATACTCATGGCAGGCCCCACTTTACAGGGTAAACTGTTTCACACTTTGTTACAGTTTGGAACCTTTCCTGTTGCTTTAACTGGTGACTGTAAGATGTACCGATGTGTCCGAGTCAAGGAAGCGGACAGCTATTTAAAATGCATTTTGTGGCGTGACACACCCCAGGAAAAGGTACAAGTATTTAAGCTTGATACCGTCACCTACGGAACAAAGCCAGCTTCATTTCTATCTGTAACCGAGCCATGCAACAGCTAGCAGACGACGAAAAATCATCGTTTCCAATTGACTCTAAAGTTCTTCTATGAGACTTTTATGTCGATGACCTCATCAAAGGAGGTAACTCAACCGAAGAAGTCTTGGAGATCATGCGACAGACCATTGGACTACTGGATAAAGGTCATTTTAATTTAAGAAAATGGTGCTCAAATGATCCTGGTACTTTGAAGCAGATTCCCGATTCGAAAAAGGATTCCTTTCTAAAATTTGATGATGGCAGCGACATAACCAATACTCTTGGTATCGCCTGGGATTCAATTTCAGATATTCTGCTATTCTCTACATCGCCCATGAAAGTAGTTTCAACACCCAGCAAGCGCTCTGTCTTGTGTACAATTGCTCGCTTTTACGATCCTCTTGGTCTTATCTGCCCCGTTATAACGAAGGCCAAAATCCTGCTGCAGCAAATCTGGAGAGAAAAACATGACTGGGACGAAAGTTTACCTTCGGCGCTTCATTCTGCTTGGCTAAATTTGTCTGCTGATATATGCCTCACCTGCCTCACGGCTCAACTGATGCTGGAAGTTCTGCAGTTTGGTTTATTTTCATGCCCTGTATATTGGTGGTCAGATTCTGCTTTTTTTTCGCGATCGAACGTCGGCGTGTGCAGACGTGTTTCTTTCTTAGCTACGAATAGCAAGTTCTAAAACTACAACAGTATAGTGAAAGATAAACACAAAGTGCAAAGTGCACTTCGCACGACTAACAATTATTGACTATAGTAATTATTTACTGAAATAAATAATTAGAACAATGAAACAAAACGACATACGCACTCAGCGACTTTTCTTTCGTCTCGCCGCAAATCGCTGATCGAGCACCTTCAACTAACTCGAAAAATAAACTTTTGAGAGAGAACGACAGACCGCGTTCTTGCTCTCCCTCTCTGCCTGCTTTGGCCCACAAGTCGTGGAGCGAAGAGACCGCCTCTCCTATCCCGCTCCCCTCGCAGCGCCCAACGACTATTCCGGGTAACTGTAACACTGCAATAACAAGTGCAGTGACCTGATGACCCTAGCAACTGCCACTGCTACCACTACAACAACTTCATCAGTGGCCCAACTAATTATCGCTGAGCCATGAATATGAATAATTGAGCAACACCGACCATTGGCAACAACAATAATGCACGCAAAGAAGAACCAAAACAAAAGCAGAAGACAATTTCGACTGTGCAGACTGGAATGGATCGCTACATCCAGATCAAGAGAAAACTCAGCCCGCAAAACAATAAGGCGGGTAATCAACCCAAAATCAATCGAGCCAACAACGGCAATGAAAACTCTGCAGTAAATAATTCAAACCAATATGATATCTTGGCTGATTCGGAAACCGAACAACCCAACGAAACAACGGTAGGACAACCAAAAAAGACCAGGCCCCCACCTATATAAATAGGAGAACAGAGTACAAACACACTTGTAAATAAACTCGTTGCATTGGTTGGTGATAGCAAATTCCACATTATCCCGCTTAAAAAAGGAAATATACACGAAACAAAACTACAGATTCAAACAGAAGCAGACCACCGTATAGTGACTAAACACCTCAATGAAGCTGGTAAAAACTACTACACCTACCAATTATAAAGTTGCAAACGGCTACAGGTAGTAATTAAGGGCATTGAAGTGACACCTACTGAAATAATTGCGGCTCTAAAGGACAACACTTTTCTGCAAAAACAGTTATTAATATTTTAAACAAAGACAAAGTTCCGCAGACAATTTTTAAAATAGAAATCGACCAGTGGTCCAGGCACTAAAGAAAAACGAAGTGCATCCAATATACAATCTACAGTACTTGCTACATCGGAAGATCACCGTGGAGGATCCGCACAAACGTATCAATCCAGTTCAATGTACTAACTGCCAAGAATACGGCCACACCAAGGCATACTGCACCTTTAAGTCCATATGTGTTGTCTATAGCGAACCTCATACTACCACTAACTGCCCAAAAATAAGGAAGATAAGTCTGTGAAGAAATGCAGTAACTGAGGGGGAAAACATACTGCAAACTACAGAGGCTGTGTGGTTTACAAAGAATTGAAGAGCCGTCTAATAAACGTATTGCCACAGCACATACATACAATAAAGTCAATTTCTACTCTCCGCAACCGATGTTTCAACCACCCTCAACTGTCCCAAGCACTACTCCTACAATTTCTTTCGCTAGCGCCTTAAAATCCGGACTAGAAGTCGCCGGCCCACCGACAAGAACTGCTCATTCCGAACATACATCGACAAATATCCAACAGACTTAACAAAGTGGCATCGAAGCTATGATGCTATTCCTACAGCAAAGCATGAAAAACTTCATGACGTTAATGCAAAATACTCTGCAAGAGCTCATGAAAAACCAAAATATCCTGATACAACTTCTTGTATCTTCAAAATCCTCATAATGGCTTCCCTACGGATATCTCTGTGGAACGCAAATGGCGTTTCACGGCATACACAAGAACTTACACAGTTCATTAACGAGAAAAACATCGACGTAATGCTACTATCAGAAACACACAAATAAATACAATTTTCATGTACCAGGATACTTGTTCTATGGTACAAATCATCCAGATGGAGGCACTGGAATACTCATCAGAAATCGCATAAAATACCACCATTTAAACAATTTTGACAAAAACTACTTACATTCTACGTCCATAGCCTTACAACTCAACAATGGTTTAATGACTCTAGCCGCAGTCTACTGCCCACCACGCTTTCCAATCTCTGAGGATCAATTCATAGAATTCTTTAACACACTAGGTGACAGATTCATCGCAGCGGGTGACTATAACGCCAAGCACACTCATTGGGGATCTCGACTTGTGACTCCAAAGGGTAAGCAGTTGTACAATGCGCTTACGAAGCCGAAAAACAAGCTAGACTATGTATCCCCGGGCAGGCCTACATACTAGCCAGCAGACCCTAGAAAAATGCCAGACTTGATCGATTTTGCAATTACTAAACAAGTCCCCCGCAGCATGGTCACCGCCGAAGCACTAGCAGATTTATCTTCAGATCAATCACCTGTTCTTCTAAATATGCTAAATCGCCCCCACATACTCGACCCACCCTACAGACTCAAAAATTTTAGAACAAACTGGCCAAGATATAAAAAGTAATAAAAAGTCTGTTCACACATAGAACTAACGCCGTCATTATCTACTAAGGAGGATTTAGACAAGTCAACGGACACTCTTGAAAATATTCTAGTTTCGGCTGCAAAGGCTTCAACCCCGCCAGTGACGTATGCAAAACCAAACTACATCAGAACTAACCAAGAAATCGAGCGGCTGGTATAAGATAAACGACGCCTACGAAGGGAGTGGCAGTCCAAAGATAACCCTCATCTTAAAATAAACAACACACTTCCAACACATCAATTTGGCTTTAGGGAAAAACATGGTACCATCGAACAGGTCAATTGAATTACGTCAGAAATTCGTACTGCTTTTTGAACATCGAGAATATTGAACACCCATTTTTCTAGACGTGGCCCAGGCATTTGACAGAGTGTGGCTGGATGGACTTTTGTTTAAAATAATCAAGTTGTTGCCCCAAAACACACATAAGCTACTGAAGTCGTACCTATACAATAGAGTGTTTACAATAAGATGCAATACAGGCACCTCACGAGATTGCGCAATCGAAGCTGGAGTGCCACAAGGGTCCAATACTGGGTCCAATTTCACCACAGACTACAATCTAACAACCTCTACGTTAGCTGATGATACCGCTATACTGAGTCGTTCCAAATGCCCAACAAAAGCCACGGCACTCCTATCCCGACACTTAACATCTGTAGAACGATGGCTTGCCGCCTGTAGAATTTCAATAAATGCACAAAAATGCAAGCAGGTTACCTTTACCTTAAACAAACAAACATGCCCACCACTGGTCCTGAATAACATATGCATTCCACAAGCCGACGAGGTAACATATCTGGGTGTTCATCTGGACACTTGGCGCAAATATAAAGAAGCCAAGACGATACATCTTAAACTTAAAGCAAGGAACCTCCACTGGCTCATAAATGCCAGACCTAAAAATCAAATTAGTATTCGAAGTAATAACTGAGAAAAAAATGAAATACCAAGAAAAGCTGACCACCCATCCAAATCCCCTCGCAAGAAAACTAATCCGAGTATGCAGTCAAAGCCGGCTGCACGGCAACGACCTCCCAGCCCAGCAATAAACTTATGAGGGCATTCATCTCAAACACTATCACTAAGTGAATGATAACTAAGCTAGATTATTGTTATGTTATTATTGTTATGATTGTTATGGTTCATTAGGGAAGCAGAACAGCTTTTGTCAAGATAAGGAGAGCATTATAGGCACAAAAGATCACTCTGGTCGCAGTGCCTCGCGCCTTCTCTGCTGGGAGACTCCCTTTCCAAATAATAACAAATAATAAGCTAGATTAAGATTTGAATACTTATTGTTAGTCTCTTAAAACAAAGGGAAAATTCAAAATATAATAAAAAGCAAAAAAAAAAAAAAAAAAAAAAAGATTTTGCTGTGGTGCTGTCCTGGATTCGATATGAATCGTCACGGTTTTAAATTTGTATTTCTAATCGCATCTCTTTAATCCAGGAGCTATCAAATGGCATAGAATGACAGTATGTTCCAACAGCCTGCAATCCAGCGGACATACTTTCCAGAGGGGAACTTCCTAGTGAGCTGATCGAGTCAAATCATTGGTCTCATAGTCCTGACTATCTTCTAGAAGACAAATCGCACTGGCCAGAATCTTGTCTCGGTCCAAAGGTTCTGAGCTAAGGCTAATAAATAATAAAAAGCTAATAAATAATAAAAAGCAAAAAAAAAAAGATTTTGCTGTGGTGCTGTGCTGGATTCGAGATGAATCGTCACGGTTTTAAATTTGTATTTCTAATCGCATCTCTTTAATCCAGGAGCTATCAAAGAATGACAGTATGTTCCAACAGCCTGCAATCCAGCGGACATACTTTCCAGAGGGGAACTTCCTAGTGAGCTGATCGAGTCAAATCATTGGTCTCATAGTCCTGACTATCTTCTAGAAGACAAATCGCACTGGCCAGAATCTTGTCTCGGTCCAAAGGTTCTGAGCTAAGGGAGAAGCCCCTCATCGCTCTCAAGGCCCGTGTCGACATCGACATCCCAACCAGTTGTAAATTTGTCAACTCCTGGCAAAAATTGAAGCATGTTTTTGGATACATCTTCAAATTTCGTTATCGTATCAGGCAACCCGGCCTGACTGTTAATCATCTCACCGGAGGCATGAAACTTATTATTCGCTCCATTTAGATAGCACACCTTACTCAGGACTATAATGCACTGCTCAACAGTCGACAAGTAAAATCATCGAGCTGAATTGCACCCATTATTGACAACTCTGGAGTCATGCGAGTTGGTGGCAGACTGAGGCACTCGTCATTGGACTATGACGCACAGCATCCATTAATATTACCACGTCAGCACCCAGTGACTCGTGCCATCATACTTGATTATCATCGTCGCAATCGGCATTCTGGCCCATTGGCGGTCGCAAAACAACTGCAAATACAGTCAGCAAATGCATCATATGTTTTCGAGCCAAGCCACATATAGCGGGTCACATTATGGGTGATCTTCCTGAGGACCGCGTAACAGCTTCACATTCCTTCAAGGTCACTGGTCTGGACTTTACGGCCCATTTTATTACAAAAATCCTGTTCGGACCAAAGCACCCATCAAGTGGTATATCTGCATCTTTATCTGCTTTTCTACAAAGGCTGTCCTCGTTGAGCTGTTGCATTATCTCTCCACTTCTGCGTTTCTTAATGCATTGCCTCGATTTATACTGACTCGTGGAAAGCCTACACACATATGGTCGGACAACGTCACCAATTTTGTCGGCCCTCGAAATGAGCTGAAGGATCTTAATTGTTTGTTCCTGAACACATCACATCAAACTGCAGTACACGAATTCTCCTTGACTGATGCATTGAATGGCCTCTGGGAGGCGGCGTTAAAAACAGCAAAGCATCATTTTTACCGAGCTGTTGTCCTTCCGTTTTGCCCGCTGATGTCCTGCGCACGCTCATTTGCCACATTGCGGTAATGGTTAATTCAATTTTCAATTAATTCCTCTTTCAGAACATCCTGGCGACCTTGAAGTACTATCGCCAGCTCACTTCTTAGGGACGACCCCCCTCGCATTGTTTGCTGAGCCTGATCTAACAAAATTAAATCTCAACCGATTGGATCGCTGGCAGCGAATCACCTACTACCAGCAAATATTCCGGAGTCCGTGGAGACGTGAATATCTAATGCTTCTTCAGCAGCGTTCCAAATGGCGAGCATAGAAGGCAGACATTCAAATCAATGATGTCGTGTTAGTAAAAGACTAAAACCTGCGACCCCTCAATTGGCCGCTAGCTCGAGTAGTCAATCTGATCCCTGGACCCGATAGCGTCGCACGAGTTGCTGTTCTCAAAACTGCCACTGGAATCTTCAATAGGGCCGCCCCTAAACTTTGCGTTCTACCCAAACAGGATGATGTTGTCAGCCCGTATCCTCCAACAGGGGGAGGATGTTTGGTTAAGCAGCCAGCAGTAGCTCATCAGAAATTTGATTTATTTTAGTTTATCATTCTTGTAAATTGCTCTGTGCAGCAATAGATTTTTGCATTCCCTTTTGTGCTGTGTTTCTCTCTCTCTCTCAATAGAGAGCGAGCACAGATGTTAAATCTTTATTTGGTGAGTCAGTTACAAATTAAGTGTTGATGACACCGGTAGGGCTGTGAGACACTTTTGATTTCAATCGGTTTGGTGCGGGCACTGTGGCCGTTTTTGTAAATTACAGCCCTTTGTGGCACAATATTTTGAAGAAAACATAAGTTAAAATATTGACTTGATCGTTTTTATTAGTTGGTACACCACTTCTCCAAGGCAGTGAAAAAGCTCACTGCCTAAACAGCGGGTATAGAACGAGCTGCGATTACTGTCTCGATAAAATTAAAAGTTTCTATGAACATCAACAATTCTTCATAACCGTGTTTCTTTTCTTTTTGATTGAGTAATATCCCTTTTATGCAATATAACAGAAGTTTTTAAGGCCATGGATTTAAAAAAAACCAGTAAGAAAAGCAACAGTCGCGCAGCACGCGACAGTGGGATACCCTTCGACCTATGTAGGTATGTTCCTATGTATGTACACATATACATATGAACATGCTTTAAAATTAATCTCGACAGATGGCGATCGCGCTTTGCGCTCGCCCGCCTCCCTTGTTAGCTGACAGAAGCACTTGGTTTTATGTTCATACTTTCTTGAATAACTTCTGTGTTTATTGTCCGATCGGATTGTAATTTGGAGACTACGTAGATATTTTATTCAGCTTAATATACGTTAAAGTCAGAAAGTTGTATCTTTTATACAGCGCTTACAAATTGAGTTCAAAAAATTAATTTATTGATTTGCGGGGGCGGTGGGCGTGGCACTTAACATTTGAAATAAACTTGATCTGCGCCGAGTACATAGCAACCTTCATTCCAAATTTGGTGTCTCTAGCATTTATAATAGCTGAGATCTGTGTGTTCATCTGGTCAGACGGACATCCGGACATCAGGACATCCGGACATCCGGACAGACAGACAGACATGGCTCAATCGACTTGGCTAGTGATCCTGAGCAAGAATATATATACTTTGTGGGGTCTGCCACGCCTCCTTCTGCCTGTTACATACATTTGCACAAAGTTAGTATACCCTTTTTTGACCATTTTCAATGGCCATGGATTATCATAGTATACCGTAGGCAATAGGTATAGGTGTGCATTTCTAGCGCGTACCAAATTTCATTACATGTGCTTCTTCTTGATTTTTTTTGGCACGAGCTAAGAATGCATATTGCCGTTTTGTCTATTGTCTCACCATTTTCGACGACTGTGGGAGATGTTCAGTGGCTGAGTGGACTATGTCCCGGACTCTAAGCCCAATAATATTTTGAGCGTGTTCGAAGTTCTATTGCTGCCGTGATCGACATGTGAAATTCTTTTGTTTTTTATAAGTTTTTTTTAAATAAATTAAAAGCTCAAAAACATTAAACAGAGGCGGCGGCGGTAGGCGATTTTTAAGTTTTAGTTACGCAATATACATATGTACATATGTAATTAGAACTTAGTTTTCTTTCGTCGGTACACAACAGCAACTGCAAATCTATTGTTCATATGTATATATGTATGTATGTATATGCATTCGTGCAATAATGTGTGATGAAGTGAGAGGGCAATACATACGTGTGGATATGCAGACATGTATGTATAGGCGTCCCACTCGCACATTCATAACTTTACAAGGGCTTATGATCTCTTTTATTTTCTAGCATTCTAATTGCAAAATATTGAGAGCAAAACAAAATAGGAAACATCCAATTGGAATCTGACTGAACTTGCAAAGTCATAACATGTCTGTTAATACGGAAAGAGTGACTGCATTGAATAACGTATTAGTTCGCGTTTTTTTGATGCGTGCTAAATAATATAAAAATACTTAACTTTATTTATAAATAATTAATATTATTTATAGCTATTATAATTTAATTGTCTTTCATATAAAAACAAAGTAATGAAAATTTTTTTTTTTTTATTGAAATTTAATTAAATAATTTAATTTGTTTCACTGTAACTTTTCTTTTAGTTTATTATAATAAAATAAATAAACAAAATAAGATTTTAAAAAAAAATCATGGTCTATTCTGTTTGTCGGAACGGAAATGTGCGTAACATGCAAAAGGAGGCATCTCCGACCCCATAAACGACCCCATAAACTATATAATCAGTATCAGTAGCCGAGTCGATTGAGCCATGTCTGTCTGTCCGTCTGTCTGTCTGTCTGTCTGTCTGTCTGTATGAACACGTGGATCTCAGAAACTGTAAGAGCTAGAGTCATACAATTTTGTGACAACATACGTATATATTGCAGTGTCTCAAAGTTTTTTTAAAATTTTGACACGCCCCTTCCCCCCTCTATAAATCAGTAATAACTATTTAAAAACTACAATATTAACTCAACAACCAAAGTTGTATATCTTACATGACAAATACCTTGCCACGGGCGTTATTTGAAAATTTCATTTAAATCGGACTATAAATAAGTGAGATACGAATTAAACTCACTTTGAACATATATGTATACTTAAGCATACCTAATTTACGCAAGCATACCGAAGTTCAAATCTAGTGTCAGACACACAGCATTTGATTAAACTTTTTATTTGCATTGTATGGCAGCAGAATTGATTTACAATGCAGCTTTGCCGATGGGCCAAGGCGTGATGAGGAAATGGCCGAGTGGTTAGAGAGGGGACGGCTGCGAGAGAGTGCGTGTGTTCAGCTCCCGGTTGAGGCGGTTGCGAATTTTCGTTTATTAATTTCTTCTTTTATTTATTTATTTTATTCTAATAAACTAAAAGAAAAGTTGCAGTCAAACAAATTAAATTATTTAATTAAATTTCAATAAAAATAAAAAAAAATTTCATTACTTTGTTTTCATATGAAAGACAATCAAATTATAATATCTATAAATAATATTAATTATTTATAAATAAAATTAAGTATTTTTATATTATTTAGCACGCATCAAAAAAACGCGAACTAATGCGTTCTTCAATGCAGTCACTCTTTCCGTATTTTATCTGTTATGACTTTGCAAGTTCAGTACGATTCCAATTGGATGTTTCCTATTTTGTTTTGCTTTCAATATTTTGCAATTAGAATGGCAATTAGAAAATTTAGCTAAAAACCAGTAAGAAAAGCAACAGTCGCGCAGCACGCGACAGTGGGATACCCTTCGACCTATGTTCCCGTGTAGTTTAATTTCTTAAATTCATACACATATGCATATGCACATGCTTTGAAATTAATCCGGACAGATGGCGCTCGCGCTTCGCGCTCGCCCGCCTCCCTTGTTAGCTGACAGAAGCACTTGGTTGCTCATACTTTCTTAAATAACTTTTGTGTTTATTGTCCGATCGGACTGAAATTTGGAGACTACGTAGATATTTCATTAAGCTTAGTATATGTTTAGTCAGAAAGTTCTATCTTTTAAACAGCGCTTACAAATTGAGTTCAAAAATTAAATTATGATTTGTGGGGGCGGTGGGCGTGGCACCTAACATTTGAAATAAACTTGATCTGCTTGATCCACACAGGAGTCTTCCTGCCAAATTTGGTAACTCTAGCTTTTATAATAGCTGAGATCTGTGCGTTCATACAGACGGACAGACGGACAGACGGACAGACAGACAGACATGGCTCAATCGACTCGGCTAGTGATCCTGAGCAAGAATATATATACTTTGTGGGGTCTGCCACGCCTCCTTCTGCCTGTTACATACATTTGCATTTTGCACAAAGTTAGTATACCCTTTTTGACCATTTTCAATGGTCGAAGGGTATAAAAAACAGAGATCTTAAGCCCTTGTAAAGTTATGAATGTGCGAGTAGGACGCCCATAAATACATGTCTGCATATCCACATGTATGTATTGGCATCCCACTTCAGCATACATTATTGCACGATTGTATATACATACATACATATTTACAATTAGATTTGCAGTTGCTGTTGTGTACCGACGAAATTGGAATTCGTATTGAGCTATATTTGATCATCAACTGCACTCTTGTCCCCTAAACTTAAAGAGACGATTATTAAAAATATTACAGTCGCCCAAAACTGTGGCCTAAATATAAGATCCATTGTTTCCGATCAGGGCCCAAATAACAGAGGAGCGTTTGCCAAAAATTAAGTTAATTTGGAAACGCCATATTATCTTGTAAATGATAAAAAAATATTTACAATTTATGATGTTCCACACCTAATAAAATCAATTAGAAATACCCTAATGAATGGTATGATTGATACGCCAGATGGTAAAGTGTCATGGAAAATAATAGTTAAACTATTTGAAATTGATACAATGAACACTTCGGCAAGATTGTGCCCAAAGCTTACAAGAAAGCACATCCACCCCAATTCATTTGAAACCAGTAAGAAAAGCAACAGTCGCGCAGCACGCGACAGTGGGATACCCCTTCGACCTATGTATGTATGTTCCTATGTATGTACCCATATATGTATGTACATATGCACATGCTTTGAAATTAATCCCGACAGATGGCGCTCGCGCTTTGCGCTCGCCCGCCTCCCTTGTTAGCTGACAGAAGCACTTGGTTTTATGCTCATACTTTCTTAAATAACTTATGTGATTATTGTCCGATCGGATTGTAATTTGGAGACTACGTAGATATTTCATTCAGCTTAGTATATGTTAAAGTCAGAAAGTTGTATCTTTTATACAGCGCTTACAAATTGAGTTCAAAAATTAATTTATTGATTTGCGGGGGCGGTGGGCGTGGCACTTAACATTTGAAATAAACTTGATCTGCGCCGAGTACATAGGAACCTTCATTCCAAATTTGGTGTCTCTAGCATTTATAATAGCTGAGATCTGTGTGTTCATCTGGTCAGACGGACATCCGGACATCCGGACATCCGGACAGACAGACAGACATGGCTCAATCGACTCGGCTAGTGATCCTGAGCAAGAATATATATACTTTGTGGGGTCTGCCACGCCTCCTTCTGCCTGTTACATACATTTGCATTTTTGCACAAAGTTAGTATACCCTTTTTGACCATTTTCAATGGTCGAAGGGTATAAAAATGAAGGTTAAATATGCAACTCAAGTATTTAGCCACACCGTATCATCTGCAATAAAGACCCTCATTCTGAATGGGACATACATATAAAGATTGCGAAGATGTTGCAATCTCTACGGCCAAATTCGTAGAAAAAATTAATAAGTTGTTTTATTGCTTAAACAGCAACAACTTATATGATCGAAACCCATTCAAATCAGCACTAAAACAAAATAGCGAAATAGAAGTCTATATGATTGATTGGGTATGTGCTATTTAAATCACAAAATAAATATAATTGTGAACAATGTAGTCTACTTCTGAAGGAAGATCTTGCAATTTGCGAAGAGTCGGAGTTGTTTTTGTTCAATAAGAACTTTAAAACCATAAACAACAATTTTAAACTAAAAGCTCCACAAGAAGATATCTTTAATTTAATGAAATTGCACTACTGGATATTCCACAAATGTTTTCAGAATTATCCGTACGTGAAGAAAATAAAGAAAACAATTGTAAATGAGTGCATTGCGCAAGCGAAAAGCGTTGAAAAATACTCAGATTGGTACTGTGAACGGCATGATTGTCATGAGCACCGACTCCATATTCTGCATTTCTTCATACTAGTCCTCCTCCGCAAAAATACTATTTGGCTGTCAGAAAAACTATGCGCTGATAAACAAAAAAGTAACCGGAAAATAGAAATTTTAAAATCATAAAGACGAAGTCGACATAGCCCTTGTTCATTCGGCTTGCCGAAAGTTTCTTGTTATTGTCTTCAGTCCTTCTGTGAGTTGCAATGTACATACATATGTACATACACAAATTTTTATATGTCAGAATGCTGGCTATATAGGTGTAGATAGGTGTAGGTTAGGTGGAGAACATGGAGATATTTAAATGAAACACATTTAAATATCTCAAGTCGACTCGAAGGTCATCAGTTGATGACCCCATTGTTATTACAATGGCCTCCCCGTGGTGTTCCCTGGATACCGATTGATTTTATAATCGGGAGCTAATTCGAGTGGCGAAAGCAAAAACAAAAGCACTTGCTTTGGCAACAACAAAATTCTCTGCATATGCACATACACGCACACTCATTTGTGCATGCATGCACGCATATACATACATAAACGCATATCAGCAGCGAAACCTACCCCAAAACCATAACAAATAATTTGATAAGACAAGTTGTAAATTGCAACCTGCTAACAGGTTTCAAAATTAGCTTTTGTATCATTATATATGTAAATACAAAATTACTGAAATAAATAAAAATGCATTTCATTTGATTTTAATGATTTATTTATGTTTCTCTATATGTTCAAGGGGAGTAATAATAAAAATAATAGATATTAAAATTAGTATATTGTAAATTTTCTGCTAGTAATAAAACAATAAAAAATATTTAATATGAAATAAGGTAATCAGCAAATAATTAACAAATACGCTAGAAGATGCGCGACATGAATCAAAACAAAGGACAAACAAGCAATCAAAACAAAACAATGAATGGGCGCGTGCCTACCACTGCTTCGGCAACCACAAAGCACTCCCTTGCCAACATGCACACACACACATACACATGCGAAGTCTCTCTAGGCTGCTTGGTCTCGATGCTGAAAGACAAAATTGACTTCTCGCAGGCCATGCAATAATGAGTTGCCAAACTTCACTATTCACACATACATTCACACGCCAGCATGTGCATACATAAACACACACATTGAAACGATCGCATAGCGCAAAGAAGTACGCGCATGCTTATCGTTGCGCTATCGTTGTGCGACTGAAGCAGTTTTGATGCTATGCACTGTGCAGTACCTCGGTCGGGCGTTCAGCCCGAACAGCCGAACAGCGTAGTAGCCCGGTCGGGCGATCAGCTGACGTCTGCTTTTGTTCTTCTTCTTCTCTGGGCTACTCGGTCCGCAAAATCACTCTCAAACTGCGCCAGGGCTGTTTGACGTATCTATGTATGTGTTCATTGCTTAGTAATTATACGCTACCCTTCACCATGAGATAAATACAATTTTTCACACTTTCCAAACAATTACAACCTTTCCCAAAACGCGGTAAACTAGGTCTTTAAATTGGCTAGGGTCAGGTTGGAAGTACATAGCGGGTAGCCCAGATCACGATGACCTGGTCATTATAGAGCAGAACTTGGATAAACTTATTGTCAACAATAACCAACAGGTCATTATTAACAAACAGTTAGAAGAAAGAATAAATAAACTCACTTCAGTATCCAACGCTCTCACAAATTCTATTCATAAAAGCAGTTCAGTTAGTATTGAGATAGCTATTAGCTTGAACAATCAGATTAGACTTCTAAAAGAAGAAATTATTAACATTAGATATGCCATTCAGTGGGCACGACTATACGTAGTTAACACACTTGTATTAAATGAAGATAAGTTAATTGAAATCGAGAACACTTTTAAAAGAAATAACATGCCACCCCTGTCAATGGAAGAAATAATGGAGTTTTCAGATGTCTCGTGCAGGAAATTATGCAGACGCAGAGCTTGCAGATTGGAACTTGTGTACTGGAGTTCATTATTCTAAATTGTAACATTATAGTTGTTAACTTGGGCGTCTCGCTACACATTCATAACTTTCTGTTATTTTCTAGCATTCTAATTGCAAAATATTGAGAGCAAAACAAAGTAGGAAACATTCAATTGGAATCTTACTGAACTTGCAAAGTCATAACAGACAAAATACGGAAAGAGTGACGGCATTGAAGAACGCATTTGTTCGCGTTTTGATGCGTGCTAAATAAAATAAAAATACTAAACTTATATATATAACTATAACTATAAATAATTAATAGTTTTTATAACTATTATAACTAACATTGTCAACTAATTGTGTTACCATACAATGCAAATAAAACTAAAAATGATGTGTCTGACGTTAGATTTGAAATTCGGTATGCTTGCGTAAATTAGGTCTGCTTAAATATATATGTTCAAAGTGAGTTAAATTCGTATCATAATTCACTTATTTATATTTAAATGATATTTTCACATAACGCCCGTGGCAAGGTATTTGTCATGTAAGATATACAACTTTGGTTGTTGAGTTAATATTGTAGTTTTTAAATAGTTATTACTGATTTATAGAAGCGGGAAGGGGATGACTCTAGCTCATATAGTTTCTGAGATCCAGGTGTTCATACAGACAGACAGACGGACAGACAGACATGGCTCAATCGACTCGGCTACTGATACTGATTCAGAATATTGTTTTGGGGTCGGAGATGCCTCCTTCTGCCTGTTACGCACATTTCCGTTACTACAAACACAATAGACCATGAATTTTTTTAAAATACTTGGGCTTATTAAAGTTTTATGTATATAATGCGGTATTCGTCTAGCGCATTTCGTTTATCGGTTTTTATGGTCTTCGACCCCCCCACCCGAATTCAGCTAGCCATAACAAGGGTCCCCCCGACTGTAAATACCCGATGTTATTTGCAAAACCATCTTGTACACTTGTACCCAGATATACCATTTTTACCGCATAGAGTATATATCTTGCCTTTGAGTTATAAGCATGATTTATCAGACCAGTGTATGTCGCTTAAGGGTTATATACACGTAAATATGTGTTCTCTCTCGCATTCATATGTCATCTGATGATGAGGTGGTGATGCGGGTGTGTATGTTATAAAGAATTCCGTATTTGGATTAATAGTCGAGTCATTTGAGCCCAGTCCATCTGTCTACGTGTAAGTGTGAGATATCCGTAGTAGCGAGACATCCGTAGTAGAGTCACCATTTCTATTAGTGTGTGGTTGACTTTTCAATGGCGGGGTGATTCTCTATCTTCAAAATTAAAATTAAGCTTGTAATAAGTATCGCTAATTGGCTATTAAATATACTTAATTTGAGTTGTGTGCCAGGTATTTTCTTTGCGGATTGAAACATTGTGACAACCCTCATCTGCACAATTACCTGTATTTACAAACATAACAAGTAACGAGATCTGCAGTCGAGTGCGCTCGACGCCAAGATACCTGTTAAAAGTGTGATTCTTTTTTATGTAATACTAGGGTGCACCGCCTCCCAATCACCCACTTCACTGCAGAAATTTCTTTGTTACAGAATAGAGAGAATAGAAATGTCAATTTACTCAATGCTAGCCCGTCTTGTTTCGGTACCTGCCTTAATCCATTTCATTAGAGTGATTTGTATCTTTCCATCTGTAACGTATACAAATCTAAAGGTTTTTCCGACACGTGAACAGGCAACATATTGTATGAATGGATATTCCAAATTTTGGGTACACACTTCCAATGATTGTGCTTGTGCTTTGTTTGTAGTCATTCCTGCAACGATTCTTTCGAATTCAAATGACATATCAACACGGTCGAAAAAAGACGCTCTGTACGATGCACAATCGCTCGAATACATATATTGTGTTTAAAATACAATAAGCAAGTAGTTTTACATCTTCAAACAAAAGACCAAAAACAAATAAAAAGAATCACTATGAGTCAGAACGACACTCGCGTTCAGCGACAACGCGAGCAAGACGATCGCCGGCTCTCATTGCACAAAACAAAGCGACATCTGCAGACAGCGAGCGGACAATCACCCCTAACTCGACGAATTTACCTTTGCCAACAACTCAAGAAAGAGCGCTAGTACTGTGACAATAACAACCACTGCAACTGTAATCACAACAAAAACTGGAACGGTATCGTCAGCACGCTCAATTTCGTCGACGCAAGCACTTGGTCTCCCTGAGCCAGCAATCAAAACAAAATCACAACTTAACGGTTCTGGTGCGCTATCAGCAAACCAAAACGTTAACCAGTAAGAAAAGCAACAGTCGCGCAGCACGCGACAGTGGGATACCCTTCGACCTATGTATGTATGTTCCTATGTATGTACCCATATATGTATGTACATATGCTTTGCATATGCATATGCACATGCTTTGAAATTAATCCCGACAGATGGCGCTCGCGCTTTGCGCTCGCCCGCCTCCCTTGTTAGCTGACAGAAGCACTTGGTTTTATGCTCATACTTTCTTAAATAACTTATGTGATTATTGTCCGATCGGATTGTAATTTGGAGACTACGTAGATATTTCATTCAGCTTAGTATATGTTAAAGTCAGAAAGTTGTATCTTTTATACAGCGCTTACAAATTGAGTTCAAAAATTAATTTATTGATTTGCGGGGGCGGTGGGCGTGGCACTTAACATTTGAAATAAACTTGATCTGCGCCGAGTACATAGGAACCTTCATTCCAAATTTGGTGTCTCTAGCATTTATAATAGCTGAGATCTGTGTGTTCATCTGGTCAGACGGACATCCGGACATCCGGACATCCGGACAGACAGACAGACATGGCTCAATCGACTCGGCTAGTGATCCTGAGCAAGAATATATATACTTTGTGGGGTCTGCCACGCCTCCTTCTGCCTGTTACATACATTTGCATTTTTGCACAAAGTTAGTATACCCTTTTTGACCATTTTCAATGGTCGAAGGGTATAACAAGAACGCCAGGTCGACCACAAAGACTGGAATGGATCGTTAATAACAATATGTACAGGGTCCGCCATCTAACTAGTGGTTATTTTGAGTGTGGTAACACTGATGTTACATCTGATTTGACAGAAAGTTAGTTTTATCCTTCCACATTGGGCCAGCGAGCCGATCTTTCGACGAAAATTCAAATTTTTCATAGAAAGTAAACCTTTTTAATAATAAAATTTGAATAGTATATACTTCGACTAAAATGAATCAAAAGATTTTAGTTGTTTTGATGCATCCCTGAAATTTTGGCAGCCCTTCTAAGTCAGCTGTTTGATTGCATGCGCGGGAAACTAAAAAGCGCAGGAAAAATTTTGTTGACTTGCGAGCGTGCCCAAATTTGTTTGGGGTTTAACCAATTTTCACAAAAATTATGGAAAAGAAGGACCAAAGTATGTAGAATATTTGTATTAAAAACAAGTGGGAGGTTCTCGGAATAATTGTGTTGACTGCTTCGAATGTTTTTTCTTTGATGGGGATCGAGATACCGTTTTTTAATGTCATAATATTTTTGTTGATTTTTATCTGTGCCCCTAATTCTTTTTATCTCTGCCCCTAATTCTTTCAAACTATCGTTGCCCAAAATGGCATCGAAAGATTTCAATGTGTGAAACAGGAAAAACTTTACTTTAACGTCTGAAATATTAAAAAAATACGAACGCTACAGTCAGGTGCTGACTGTACAAGGCCATGGATTATCATAGTATACCGTAGGTATAGGTGTGCATTTCTAGCGCGTACCAAATTTCATCACATGTGCTTTTTCTTGATTTTTTTTGGCACGACCTAAGAATGCATATTGCCGTTTTGTCTAATGTCTCACCATTTTCGACGACTGCGAGAGATGTTCAGTGGCTGAGTGGACTATGTCCCGGACTCTAAGCCCAATGATATTTTGAGCGTGTTCGAAGTTCTATTGCTGCCGTGATCGACATGTGAAATTCTTTTGTTTTTTATAAGTTTTTTTAAATAAATTAAAAGCTCAAAAACATTAAACAGAGGCGGCGGCGGTAAGCGATTATAAGTCTTAGTTACGCAATATACATACATATGTAATTAGAACTTAGTTTTCTTTCGTCGGTACACAACAGCAACTGCAAATCTAATTGTACATATGTAAGTTAACAACCAAAATGCTGCAATCTAGAATAATGAACTCCAGTACGCAAGTTCCAATCTGCAAGCTCAGCGTCTGCATAATTTCCTGCACGCGCCGAGCTGCCAAGCTGAATTCTAAGAATCTGTTTGGCAACTGCTTCCGCTCCCACCAATGCATGTAATTCCAAGAAGACTGCAATAATTCGACCAACAAGACATCAGCCGATGTCGTGGCCTATTGGAAGCAGCGAAGCCGACGTCGACCCTCTGCCACCAAGGGCAGCGCAGCTCACAGCCAAGACTCACAGCTTGTTAGGGACAGCTTAGGATGATCAGTTGTAAATTGGATTTTAAGTAATAAAGTCATTGTTCTTAATTGAACATTAAAATCTTATATTTTTTACTTTGCAAACTTGCAAGTAATTAACTGGCGCCCGAGCAGGGACCGGTACGCGTACGAAACAGCAAAACGTCTTGTAAGTTCGCGGCTGGCAATTACATTTGCCGCAACCGGTTCTAAAACGCGAGTGAAGTGAACGTGTAACTCCGGAAAAAGAAATTTTTTCGTTCGTTCAAATCGACTCCGGCAAATCGAACTTAACTTGTTCATTTGCCCATCGGTGGACTCCAAGGACTGAAGGCAGGGCCACAGACCACCCCTCAACCCTGTACGCATCGCAGGATCCCCAGTAGTCGTTGGACAAACAGGATGAACTCCGGATCGTCGGAGGGAGGAGCCACATCAATTAAATTACCCATAGTACTGTAAGATTACACAAAACCATTACCAAGAAAACTAACACTAAACTAAAAACACAAATAGACTCTTAAGCAAACACGGATACTTATATAAAGAACCGTAAAACGATAAATCAAACAAAAAGATCACAAAAGTGATATAACTGATTCCAACTTTACGATTCCCAAGGGACCCTCTAAAGTAAAAGGAAAAAACCAGCCTCTGGTTATAAAACAAACAAGCAACAAACTCAAACACACACACACAAAACGAATTATCTTTAAGAAAACACATCTTACTAACTCCCTTCAAACATAATAAGCTCCATCATTTGCTCCCTTGACTTACCTAAAACTCGACCCATTCTTAATTCAGATGCGCTAAGCGTTTCATGGCTAACGTGAACAATCTGATCAGGCCCTCAATACTAAGTGCAGAAGCTTGTAGACAAAGAATTAGACGACAAGAAGAACAAGAACTTAATAGAAATATGGTCGAAAACATAGACAGAGCTGCATTAGCAGCAACAGTGAGTGAAATCCTAGCACAGCAATTGCCAGGTTTGTTGAGACGTCACAATTCTTCAGAAGAATTTGCGAACGTAACAGATCAGGTAATTGCCCCAGAACATGCAGGGAACTTAGGAGACTTAGACAGAGTGCCGGATATAGTAAAACTATCCGAGACTTTTCAGGTGACCCTTCAGAGTTCAGCTCATGGAAGAAGGGAGTAGATCGTATCTTAGAAGCGTACAGTGCTTACCAGGGTACCCCAAAATACTATGGTATCTTACATACCATACGTAATAAGATTGTAGGACACGCCGACATGGCACTAGAATCTTACAATACCCCATTGAACTGGTTAGCGATTTCAAAGTGTCTGACTCTTCATTACGCGGACAAACGCGACATTAACACATAAGAATATCAAATGACGATGCTTATACAGGGTGCTAACCAATCAGTGGAAGAATTCCATCAAACGGTTTATAAACACCTATCACTAATCCTAAACAAGATCGGTTGTATGGGGTTAGGAAGAGAAGCAGAATTGTTAATGACGAAGATGTACAGAGACAAAGCTCTAGACACCTTCGTACGAGGATTACAAGGCGACTTGCCTCGCCTACTGGGAATCAAAGAACCAGTAGACTTACCATCAGCATTACACCTTTGCCTCAAGTTAGAAAACCAGAACTTCAGGGCAAGACATGCTACAAATATGGGACAGACAAGACAGTTTAGGAATCAGACTGCAAATGCAAAACCTTCACCTGCTCCTCGCAGCACTTCGTTCATAAATAGACAACCACCAATTCCACCTCCAAGAACTCAATATTACCAAATCGGACAACAACCACCGACTACTTTACCACGACAAAATTCAAACAATTTCGGTTACCAGCTTGCACAGCCAGCAGCTGCACCTCGACCTTTTCAGAATAGGCAACTCCCGCCACAACTGTCAGTGCCACCTAGGCCACAGGCCCCAAAACCACTGCCTCGTCCAGAACCTATGGATGTGGATCCCAGTGTTCAGACCAGAATGGTAAATTACATGAACAGACCTCGCTTCGAACCAGGTAAAAGACCACCTGGTCCAATACCAGATGGAATGAAGCGACAAAGAAACTTTAATATACAGACCACAACGGAAGAAAATGAAACGCGACCCACTGAGACTCCATTGACGAAGCCGACGCTGACAATAACTCGTACGATTACTACGATGACGCAGCATTGCATTTTTTAGAATAAAGAATTCCTCTCTTCCATATTTCGTATGCAAGATGAGGAATGGCAAATCTATTAGAATACTTATAGACACCGGTTCGAACAGAAACTACATCCAACCTAAATTCGTTAATAACCCTATTAAAAACAAAGCACCTTTCAATGCTGTCTCAGTAGGCGGCAGCACTATAGTTACGCACCATAAAGAAGCGAACCTTTTCAATATTCCAGACGTTAAAGTAAAATTTTTCTTGTTGTCCACATTGAAATCTTTCGATGCCATTTTTGGGCAACGATAGTTTGAAAGAATTAGGGGCAGAAATAAAAATCAGCAAAAATATTATGATATTAAAAAACGGTATCAAGATCCCCATCAAAGAAAAAACATTCGAAGCAGTTAACACAATTATTCCGAGAACATCCCACTTGCCCGACACACAAAAAAGCCAAGCTAAGCTCAAGTCATTTCCAGACTTGTTCGCAGACCCAAACCAGAAACTGACAACAAATGTGAAGGCAACGATCCGAACCTCGTCCGATACTCCAGTTTACTCGAAATTCTATCAGTATCCAATGACACTGAAAGATGAAGTAAACAAACAGATAAAAGAACTTTTAGAGGATGGTATAATTCGACCTTCTAGGTCCCCGTATAATTCACCAGTGTGGATTGTACCTAAAAAGGCAGACGCTTCAGGCGAAAAAAATATCGCATGGTTATTGACTATCGTAAACTTAATAAAATAACCATTGCAGATAAATACCCTATTCCCGAGATAAACGAAGTACTTACACAATTAGGAGACAATAAAGTATTCTTTGTTTTAGATCTGAAAAGTGGTTTCCACCAAATATCTTTGAAAAATAATGACATAGAAAAAGACCGCCTTCTCCGTAAACAACGGAAAGTATGAGTTTACGACTCCCATTTGGTCTAAAGAATGCGCCCTCAATTTTCCAACGTGCATTAGATGACATACTTCGAGAAGATATTGGGAAAATATGTTTTATTTACATAGACGATATCATCATATTTAGCAAAGATGATGATACACATATTGAGAACTTGGCTAAAATTTTTCAAACTTTACAGAGCGCTAACATGAAATGTCAGTTGGACAAATGTGAGTTCATGAAAAACAAAAGTCGAATTCCTTGGATTTGTTGTTTCCGATAGGGGAATAGAAACTAATCCGAACAAGGTAGCAGCGATAGCAAATTATCCCTGCCCTAAAACTTTGAGGGTATCTAAGATCCTTCCTTGGGCTTTCCGGCTACTATAGAAGATTTATACAAAATTATGCCAAATTGGCAAAGCCTCTAACTTCACTTTTAGAGGGGAAGATGGACATGTGTCCAAAAAGAATGTCATCAAAAAATTAATTTCATTAAATAATGAAGCTCTAGACTCTTTTAAAAAGCTGAAAAGTAATCTAGTTTCAAAAGAAATAATTCTCCGTTACCCAGATTTCAAGAAGGAGTTCCATTTAACTACTGATGCTTCAAATTTCGCGATCGGAGCAGTTCTATCATAAAGACAACCACCCTATATCATTTCTCTCTAGAACACTTTCCAAAGCCGAAGAGAATTATGCGGCTAACGAGAAGAGATGCTAGCCATAATTTGGGCACTCAAGGCCCTCAAAAATTACCTGTACGGTAAAGCAAAGGTTAAGATCTTTACAGATCATCAACCTCTAACACATTCTCTGAGTAGCTGGAATGGAAATGCCAGAATCAAGAGATGGAAGGCATATCTAGAGGAGTATGATTACGAAATATTCTATAAACCGGGAAAAGAAAATGTTGTTGCAGACGCGCTCTCAAGAATACCTTTAGAGCAAGTTAACTCCGTTGCCTCTACACAACATAGCGCCGAAAGTTCTAGCCACGACTTAATCGTCAGTGTCAAAGCCCCAATAAATGTTTTCAAAAAATCAAATATTCTTTTCAAATCAGATAAACACGACTACAAGTTCAGCATCCCATTTCCTACCTTCCATAGACATGAAATATACCGACTCGGCTACACTACAGACGACATAATAACAGACTTAAAAAAATATCTCAACCCTTCCGTAATTAACGGTATTCACGACTGAAAATATAATGGGAAAATACAGACAATCTACCGAACTCACTTCAAAGGAATCAAAACTCGATTTACCAGTCCAGGGTAGAAGACTTGACAGACAGAAACTGAACAGGAAGAAAGTATTCTTCAAATACATAGGAGAGCACATCGAAACGCTCTGGAAAATCAGAAGCAACTATCAGAAACACATTATTTCCCAAAAATGAAGCAAAAAATTATACATTTAATCAAGCAATGTAAAGTTTGCAAAAGAGGCGAATATATGACAGACACCCTAATCCGGAACTTCAAAACTCCTACTCCAGGATACCCCGGTCACATATTGCACATTGACATCTACTCTACCGAACGACAGTTAGTACTCACTGCAATAGACAAAGTTTTCTAAATTAGCGCAGGCAAGAATATAAATTCAAAAGCGTAGGAGGACATCAGAACCCCTTTACGGATATTATATTCAATTTCGGAGTCCCTAAACATATTGTTATGGACAAAGAGAAAGCTTTCAATTCCCAATCAATTAGTTCATGCTGGAACAGCTACAGATGAAGTTTATACTGCCCCTCCATACAAAAGTACCGTTAACGGTCAGATAGAACGCTTCCACTCAACATCTCAGAAATAATGAGATGCCTCAAGAAAGAAGGCACAGAGAGGAATTTCAAGGAACTTTTAGAAAGGGCCGTTTGGAGTACAATTATAGTTTTCATTCCGGCGTTACAAAGAAACTACCACTAGAAGTATTCTTCGGCGGGAGAGATGACAACAGACCCGGACCAATCCGAAACGTCCATTTGACGAGATAACATTTGAACGACTTAAAAATAAACAGAAAACGGACCCGACAAACCCTAATAAATCTAAAACGAAATGCGTACCATTATCAGCCTAGAGAAGAAATATTTGTAAGAATAAACACTTGAGTTAGTTTCAAGCTTTCCCCAAGATATAGCAAAGAACAGTTAAAGCAGAATAAGCACCAACAGTAATAACAGGTCGGAAAAATAGTACGCAAAAGCCATATCAAAATTTCAAATATTTTCGGGATGTTACTAGTGGATCACGAACGATGTTGGGTGGAACGATGAACCTTCACGAACATTACACGGGTGCACAGATGCTGGCCCAAAATAAACAAAAGGATCGGAAATTTACAAACTTCACCAACCAAACTAATACACCTCTACTTTAACCTCGACCAAATCCAAACCGCTTTGAAATTTACATGAACATACGGAAAAAGCCAAACGCAGCCCATTTAGACGCTACCCTTCACCTTGGCGAGATAAATGCGTAACTATTCCATACTTTTTCAAACCTTACAGCCTTTCCCCAAAACAAAGGAAAACTAGGGTCTTGGAATTGGCTAGGAGTCAAGCTCCAAGTACAGTAGCGGAAGTCCAGATCGCGATGATCTCGGACGTGATAGAGCGTGAACTTGAATAAACTTATTAACAACAAAAACCAACAGGTCATCATTAACAAACAGTTAGAAAAAATAAAAAAATGGACTCACTTCAGTGTCCCCAACGCCCTCACAAAATCTATTCATAAAAGCAGTTCAGTTTAGTGTTGGATAGCTGTCAGTTTGCACAATCGGATTGGACTTCTAAAAGAAGAAATTATTAACATTAGATACGCCGTTCCAGTAGTCATGATAAAACGTAGTTAACACACTTGTATTAAAATGAAGGAGTTAATTAGAAATAAACTTAAAAAGAAAGTAACATTCATCCCAGTCAATGGAAGAAAAATAATGGAGTTTTCCTGAATGTCGATTTACACAATAAAATAACACTTTTGTATTTGTTAAGATTCCAAATTTAAAGTCACATACCAACACGTTATCATGAAAAGCCCATAGCATAAAATAGTTCAATTATACACTTAAATTTTCTGAAATCTTTGTCTTTAAAATCTCACCAAGTGGCAGTTCAACAAACTTGAAAACATTGGAATAATATTAAAATATGCGATGAGAAAAAAGTTATTATAAATGCATTCAAATAGTTTCCCAAAGTTAGTTCGTGCAGCGCTGTGTAGTT